>CAUYQU010016103.1:0-28961 GCA_963574635.1 Cheracebus regulus
CTTTTGCCTGTTCAGTATGATATTAACTGTGGGTTTGTCATAAATAGCTTTTATTATTTTATGATATGTTCCATTGATACCTAGTTTATTGAGAGCTTTTAGCATGAAGGACTGTTGAATTTTGTCAAAGGCCTTCTCTGAATCTATTGAGATAATCATGTGGTTTTTGTCTTTGGTTCTGTTTATGTGGTGAATTACATTTATGGACTTGCATATGTTGATCCAGCCTTGCATCCCTGGGATGAAGCCTACTTGATCGTGATGAATGATCTTTTTGATGTGCTGTTGCATTCAGTTTGCCAGTATTTTATGGAAGATTTTTGCGTCTGTGTTCATCATGGATATTGGCCTGAAGCCTTCTTTTTTTGTTGAATCTCTGCCAGGTTTTGGTATCAGGATGATGTGGGTCTCATAAAATGAGTTAGGGAGGACTCCCTCTTTTTGTTTTGTTTGGAATAGTTTCAGAAGGAATGGAACCAGCTCCTCTTTGTACATCTGGTAGAATTTGTCTGTGAACCTGTCTGAATGTGGACTTTTTTTGGTTGGTAGGCCATTGATTGCTGCCTCAACTTCAGCCCTTGTTATTGGTCTATTCAGGGTTTCAACTTCTTCCTGGTTTAGTATTGGTAGAGTACAAGTGTCCAGGAATTTATCCATTTCTTCCAGGTTTACTGGTTTATGCACATAGAGTCGTTTGCAGTAATCTCTGGTGGTAGTTTGTATTTCTGGGGAATCAGTGGTGATATCCCCTTTATCATTTTTTATTGCATCTATTTGATTCTCTCTTTTCCTTTTTATTAGTCTGGCTAGTGGTCTATTTTGTTGATCTTTTCAAGAAACCAGTTCCTGGATTTATTGATTTTTTCAAAGGTTTTTTTGTGTCTCTACCTCCTTCAGTTTGGCTCTGATCTTACTTATTTCTTGTCTTCTGCTAGCTTTTGAGTTCTTTTTTTTATCTTGCTCCTCTAGCTCTTTCAATTTTGATGATAGGGTGTTGAATTTAGATCTTTCCTTGTTTCTCATGTAGGCATTTATTGCTATAAATTTCCCTCGAGACACTGCTCTAAGTGTGTCCCAGAGATTCTGGTAAGCTGTGTCTTCAATCTGATTAGTTTCGAAGAACATCTTTATTTCTGCCTTCATCTCATCGTTTATCCAGTGGACACTCAGAAGCAAGTTGTTCAGTTTCCAAGTAGTTGTGCAGATTTGAGTGAGTTTCTTAATCCTGAGTTCTAATCTGATTGTGCTGTGGTCTGATAGACTGTTTGTTATGATTTCCATTCTTTTGCATTTGCTGAGGAGTGATTTGCCTCCAATTATGTGGTCAATTTTAGAGTAAGTGCAATGTGGTGCTAAGAAGAATGTATATTCTGTGGATTTGGGGTGGAGCGTTCTGTATATCTCTATTAGGTCCACTTGGTCCAGCTCTGCATTTAAGTCCTGGATGTTGTGAATTTTCTGTCTCGTTGATCTGTCTAATATTGATAGTGGAGTGTTGAAATCTCCCACTATTACTGTGTGGGAGTCTAAATGCCCTTTTAGGTCATTAAGAACTTGCTTTATGTATCTGGGTGCTCCTGTATTGGGTGTGTATATATTTAGAATAGTTAGCTCTTCTTGTTGGATTGATCCTTTTACCATTATGTAATGCCCTTCTTTGTCGCTTTTGATCTTCATTGGTTTGAAGTCCATTTTATCAGAGACTAGGATTGCAATCCCTCCTTTTTTTTTGTTCTCCATTTGCTTGGCAAATCTTCTTCCATCCCTTTGAGTCTATATGTGCCTTTGTATGTGAGATGGGTTTCCTGAATACAGCACACCATGGGTCTTGACTTTTTATCCAGTTTACCAGTCTGTGTCTTTTGATTGGGGCATTTAGGCCATTTACATTCAATGTTAAAATTGTTATATGTGAATTTGATCCTGCCATTTTGTTACTGGCTGGTTTTCTTGCCCATTAGTTGACTCAGTTTCTTCATTGCATATTTGGTTTTTGCCATTTGGTGTGCTTTTACAGTGGCTGGTACCTGTTCCTTTCCATGTTTAGTGTTTCTTTCAGGAGGTCTTGTAAGGCAGGTCTGGTGGTTATGAAAGCTCTCAATAATTGCTTGTCCATAAAGGATTTTATTTCTCCTTCACTTATGAAGCTTAGTTTGGCTGGATATGAGATTCCAGGTTGAAAGTTCTTTTCTTTAAGGATGTTGAATATTGGCCCCCACTCTCTTCTGGCTTGTAGGGTTTCTGCTGAGAGATCTGCTGTGAGTCTGATTAGCTTCCCTTTGTGGGTGACCTGACCCTTCTCTCTGACTGCCCTTAGCATTTTTTCCTTTATTTCAACCCCAGTGAATCTGACGATTATGTGCCTTGGAGTTGCTCTTCTTGAGGAATATCTTTGTGGAGTTCTCTGTATTTCTTGGATTTAAATGTTGAACTGCTTTGCTAGGCTAGGGAAGTTCTCCTGGATAACGTTCTGTAGTGTATTTTCCAGCTTGGATTCATTCTCCCCATCATATTCAGGTACACCTATCAAGCATAGATTATGTCTTTTCACATAATCCCGTATTTCTTGGAGGCTTTGGTCATTTTATTTCACTCTTTATTCTCTTGTCTTCTCTTTATTTCATTGAGTTGATCTTCAATCTCTGATATCCTTTCTTATGCTTGACTGATTCAGCTATTAAAACTTGTGTTTGCTTCACATAGTTCTCGTGCTGTGTTTTTCAACTCCTCCATCAAGTCATTTATGTTCTTCTCTAAGGTGGTTATTCTAGTTAGCATTTTGTCTAACCTTTTTTTCAAGGCTTTTAGTTTCTTTGCATTGGTTTAGAACGTGTTCCTTTAGCTCAGAAAAGTTTGTTATTACCCACCTTCTGAAGCCTGTTTCTGTCAATTCGTCACACTCTTTCTCAGTCATGTTGTGTTCGAGTATTGATGAGGAGTTGTGAGCCCTTGGAGGAGAAGAGGTGGTCTGGTCTTTGATGGTTTCATCTGTTTTGTGCTGGTTTTTTTCCCATCTTCATGGATTTATCTATCTCTGATCTGAGGGAGCTGCTTGATAAGGTCACTTGTCTGCCTGTCAAGGCAGGTTTCCAGGGACTCCTTCAGGTTACTAGGTAGGCTTCCTGTGTCTTTTTTGTTCACACTGGGCGGTTAGGCTTGCCTCTTCTGCTGACCTGGAGGTACTTCTGGGTAGTCAAGAACACCATTGCTGTGTAGGCTTCCTGTGTTTTTTGTTAAAACATGAAGCTTAGTCCCACCTCTTTAATGGTGGGTTGTGCCTTTGCTCCACGGAGCTGGATCATTCAGGGTTCAGCTGAGACTGAGCCACTGGCTGCATAACCTGCTAGAGTTAGTGCTTCAGCCCTCTGGAGTTTGTGGGGGAGGGTAGGGACCCGCCCTGCTGCACTGTCCATCTCCCCACTTTCAGCTCCTTCTCTCTCAGGGCAGGGGGAGGGAGTGATAGCTCAGTCCATAGGCTCTCCCAGTCGGCTTATGGGCTCATGCATTTGCTTAGATCTGTGCAACAATCCGGGACACAGTCCTGGATTATTATTCAACTCTGTACTTGTAATTCCCAGTGCTCGACTGGCAAAGATCCCCTGTTCTGTGGATTTCTGAGGCTTTGGGGAAAATGATGTATCTGGACCAGAGTGCTGGAGGGGAAGCCTCCAACTCACTGGTCAGATGCACTTTCTGGGTGAAGCAGCACCCCTCCCCGCCTCAGTCTGCCCTGTCTGGGCTTTGCTCACTGTCTGACCAGTCCTGTTGAAATGCACCTGGTACTTCGGTTGGAGCTAGGAGATCTCTCGATTTCTGCATCTCTCTCGCTGGGTGTTGTGCACCAGAGTTGTGTCTATTCAGCCATCTTGTTTTCTCTCTGCCTCTTCTTTTTTAAAAAAAAAAAATGAGATAGGACCTCACTTTGTCGCCCAGGCTGGAGTGCAGTGGCACTATCTTGGCTCACTGTAATCTCTGCCTCTTAGGTTCAAGCGATTCTCCTGCCTCAGCCTCCTGAGTAGCTGAGATTACAGGCACCCACCATCACACCCGGCTAATTTTTGTATTGTTAGTAGAAACAAGATTTCACTATGTTGGACAGGCTGGTCTTGAACTCTCAACCTTCAGTGATCTGCCCATCTTGGCCTCCCAAACTACTGAGATTACAGGTGTGAATCACTGCACCCAGCCAAGAAGAGGATTTTAAGAACAAACTTTCAAAGTTTGGTTTAGCCTGTAATTCTCCATCTGTCCCCTATTCTCTCCATGCAGGCCTCCTAGCCATCCTCATCCCCCGCCTGGACCTGGTCCTCGCCCTAGTGGGCTCCGTGAGTGGCTGCGCCCTGGCCCTCATCATCCCACCCCTCCTGGAGGTCACCACCTTCTACTCAGAGGGCCTGAGCCCCCTCACGATCTTCAAGGACGTCCTGATCAGCATCCTGGGCTTTGTGGGCTTTGTGGTGGGGACGTACAAGGCCCTGGATGAGCTGCTCAAGTCAGAAGACTCTCTTCCCTTTTCCAACTCCACCACTTTTATTCAGTGAGCATGGCACTGCTCTTTGCCCACCAGCACCCCACTTTTAATGAAACGGATCTCTTTTTTTTTTTTCTTGAGACAGATTTTCGCTTTTGGGCAATGGTGAGGTCTCGGCTCATCACAGCCTCCGCCTCCCAGGTTCAAGTGATTCTCCTGACTCAGCCTCCTGAGTAGCTGGGATTACAAGCATGCGCCACCACTCCCAGCTACTTTTTGAATTTTTAGTAGAGATGGGGTTTCTCCATGTTGGTCAGCCTGATCTCGAACTCCCGACCTCAGGTGATCCTCCCGCCTCTGCCTGGCAAAGTGCTGGGATTACAGGCATGAGCCACGGTGCCCAGCCAGATCTCTTTTATATGCATTATCTTTATGTCACTGCTTTGCCTTTTCTCTGGGCCAAATCATGATGAAACAAGAAAAGACTCACCGGCTACAAGCTCTAAATGGTAATTTTTTAAAACTTTATTTTGTTTATTTCTTCTTCTTTTCACCTGCGGCATTCCACTACATTGTGAGCTTTCCCTCGGAAGGCTCTGGATTCTATCCCACCTTATGATAATTGGCACAGTGAATTTCATACCTAGCATGGAGCTATGCAAGAAGAAGCCACCAGAGGGCCCCAAGTGGCAGCAACTGGCAGAAGGAAGTGCAGCCAGCTAAGACTGTCCATGCTTTGGCAAACAATCAGGTTTTCCCTTTTCTGGGTCTGTTCAAAAAGCAAACACTAAGGGTAGGTACATAATCCACAAGCCAGAAAGCTGTGCATGGCTCCAGTGTTGAGAGGGTAAGGCCAAGATGACCAGTATGAAGAAGCTCAGATAGAAAGGAGCCACACATATTAAGTTAGAGGCCACAAAGATTTCAAACCATTAGAGAATATTTTCTCCCAATTCGAAGTTCCCAACTATGAGTAGGAGGCATGGAAGTAGATGTGCCAATGGGGAGGGATGAGGGGTGAACATGAAAATTATTTGAATAGACTTTACTTCTTAATTCTTGCAACACGCATTCTTGACTACCTACTGTGTACCAGACAAGATTTTGTAGAATATTGCAAAAATGACCATAAATTCCTCTTGATAATGTGACTTTGCAGCTGCTCCTATGAAGAGATGAAGTCTATATCTCTATGCCTTAAATTTGTTTTTGTTCTCTCTCTCTCTCTTTTTTTTAAATGGAGTCTCACTCTGTTGCCTAGGGTGGAGTGCAATGGTGTGATCTCATCTCACTGCAACCTCCACTTCCCAGGTTCAAGCGATTCTCCTGCCCCAGCCTCCCAGGTAGCTGGGATTACAGGTGCCCGCCACTACGCCCAGATAATTTTTGTATTTTTAGTAGAGACAAAGTTTCACCATGTTGGCCAGGCTGGTCTGGAACTCCTGACCTCAGGTGATCTGCCCTCCTCGACTTCCCAAAGTATTGGGATTACAAGTGTGAGCCACGATGCCTGGGCTCTCCCCTTTAAATTTGATCTTGACCTTATAACTTGCTTTGGCCAATGGGACATTAGTAAATGTGATGCAGTCAGAGGTTTGGTAATAATCTGTGTATCAGGACTTGCATCACTTGCTGCTCTGTGGAGTTGAGGCCACCAAGTAAAGAAGCCTGGGCTAGCCTACCAGAGGATCAGAGACCATGTGGAACATAAATGCATGATCCAAGTTGAGCCCTGTCCACAGATCAGCCAGTCTGCCAACTTCCAGACACATGAATAAAGCCATCCTAGACTATATCCAACCCCAGTCAGGCTGACCCAGACCATAAGAATTGTACAGACCTCCACAGAACTGTGATAAATAATAAAGATGTTTGTAATTTTAATCCATAGAGAGTGGAAGGTTTTATGCAGCAAAAGATAACTAATACATCATTCTAAAGAGGATACACTGATTAATGAGAAAAGAATCCCTGCTCTCAAGCAGCCAGTCTGCTGTCCACTGGGGAAGAATAACAGGTAATCAGCTAAGTAAATACCATCATACGTCCATCTCAGGGCAAAGGACACTGCCTGCTCTGGAGCACCAAGGAAGACTTTCCACAGGTGATGCCATTTGAGTGGGCTTTGAGTAGAACTTGAGCCTTCTAGGACTGAGTCTGAACCTCCTTCCACTCTGTTCTGCTGCCTGGACATTATAGCACCTGTGCTTCTGTCTGATCTTGGCTGGCAGCCAGGGGCAAGCCAACCTGAGACATCACCTCAGTCTTTCTGGTGGTGACTGCTCTCTCCCCTCCCCGCAGAATTACTGAAGTTGAGAAAATGCACCTAGATAACTAAATAGATGTTGAAGATCTATAGTCCCAAAAGATGGGGAGAGGAGAGTTTCTCAACACACTCTCTGTGGTTTATGGGAATGATCTACACCTGTGTCAGCCTCGGTGTTAAGAGAACATTTGAAAAAACCCAGTCCTGTTTATTTTCATCCTTCATCTTCCCTGTGCCCCCAAGTTCCCAAGTTCTGGTCTGCTCTTTCTGTATGTTACTTTCTATCTGGTGGACTTCCCAAAGCTGCTTCATGAGCACAAGTCCACTCAGATGGAGGAAAGGCTGGTGGTCCACACCCAGATCCCATAGCCTTTACAGTCCCTGTTGGGCAATAGGCCACTCAGAACCTGTGCCGGGGTCCACAGTCCACTTTGCCAGAGGATGGGTTGTCATTTCCACCTTGAGCTTTATTTCATCAGCAAACCTAAAGGACTTCCACTGATCTAAGTGTTGGCAGCATGATCGTCCTCTCTGGAAACATTTCTCTCCCACCCTGCTCCACTATCAGTCACCCCACCCATCCTTGAAGTTTAAGGTTATCTTCTCTGTTATTAAAACAAAAGAAAAACGATGAGTTCGTGTCCTTTGCAGGGACATGAATGAAGTTGAAAACCATCATTCTCAGCAAACTGACACAAGAACGGAAAAACAAACACTGCATGTTCTCACTCATATGTGAGCATTGAACAATGAGAACACATGGACACAGGGAGGGGAACATCACACACCGTGGCTTGTTGGGGGGTGGGAGGGTAGGGGAGGGTTAGCAGGGGGTGGGACAATTGGCAGTTACAGCACTGTAGGCATGTGCCTCCATGCTTGGTTAATTTTTTAAGTTTTGTAGAGATGAGGTCTCACTATGATAGTGTATACCTCACAGGGTCATGGTAACGATTAAATTGGATTACCTGATTTCAAATTATACTACAGAGATATAGTAACCAACGCTGCATGATACTAACATAAAAACGGACATATAGAATAATGGAACAGAATAGAGAAGGCAGAAACAAATCCACACACTTAACAGTGAACTCATTTTTGACAAACTCATTTTTTCCCAAGAACATACACTGGGAAAAAGAGAGTCTTTTCAATAAATTCTGCTGGGGAAACTGCATATCCATATGCCAAAGAATGAAACTAGACCCCCATCTCTCACCATATACAAAAATCATGTCAAAATGGATTAAAGACTTACATCTAAGACCTCAAACTATGAAACTACTATAAGAAAACACTGGGGAAAATCTCAAAAGCATTGGTCTGGGCAAAAGTATCTTGAGTAATACCCCACAAGCACAGGCAACCACAACAAAAAAGGATAAATGGGATCACATCAAGTTAACTTCTGCAGCCATGTATAGTGTCTCAGGCCTTTAATCCTAGCACTTTGGGAGGCTGAGGTGGGCAGATCATTTAAGCCCAGGAGTTTGAGACCAGCCTGAGCAACATGGTAAATCCCCATCTCTACAAAAAGGAGAAAAATTATCTGGTTGTGCTGGTGTGTGCCTATAGTACCAGCTACTCTGGAGACTATAGTGGGAGGATCACCTGAGCCTGGGGAGGTCAAGGCTACAGTGAGCCATAATGATGCCACTACACTCCAGCCTGGGTGACAGTGAGATCCTGTCTCAAAAAATAAAATTAAATTAAAAGAATCTTCTGCACAATGAGGGAAACAATCAACAAAGTAAAGAGACAACTCGCAGAATGAGAGAAAATATTTGCAAATATTCATCTGAAAAGGGATTAATGACCCAAATATATAAGGAGCTCAAACAACACTATTGAAAAAAATCAGCCAGGCACGGTGGCTCATGCCTGTAATCCCAGCACTTTGGGAGGCCACGGTGGGTGGATCACCTGAAGTCAGAGTTGAAGACCAGCCTGGGCAACACAGTGAAACCCTGTCTCAACTGAAAGTACAAAAACTAGCCGGGTGTGGTGGTGCACACCTGTAATCCCAGGTACTCGGGAGGCTGAGGCAGGAGAATCACTTCAACCTGGGAGGTAGAGGTTGCAGTGAGCTGAGATCACGCCATTGCATTCCAGTCTGGGCAACAAGAGTAAGATTCCGTCTCAAAAAAAAAAAAAAAAGAAAGAAAGAAAAAGTAAAGAAAAAGAAAGAAAAATATAATAATCCAATCAAAAAATAGGCAAAATATTTAAATAGACATTTCTCAAAAGAAGACATACAAATGGCAAACAGACATAGGAAAAGGTGTTCAGCATCACTGATCATCAGAGAAATGCAAATCAAAACTACAATGAGATTTTATTTTAATACCTTAGTTATAATGGCTTATATCCAAAAGATAGGCAAGGATGTGGAGAAAAGGGAACTGTCATATAAGTATTGGTGGGAATGTAAGTTAGTACGGTCACTGTGGAGAAAAGTTTGGATGTTCCTCAAAAAATTGAAAATTGAGCTATCCTATGGTCCAGCAATCTTACTCCTAGGTATATACTCAAAAGAAAGGAATTCAGTATATTGAAGAGATATCTGCACTCCCATGTTTTACAATAGCCAGCATTTGGAAACAACCTAAGTGTCCATCAATAGATCAATGGATAAGGAAAATGTGGCACACATACACATTTGGAGTGTGTACAATGGAATACTATTCAGCCATAAAAAAGAATGAGTTCCTGTCATTAACAATATCATAAATGGAACTGGAGATCAATATGTCAGATGAAATAAGTCAGGCACAGAAAGATGAACATCACATGTTCTAATTTATTTGTGGGATCTAAAAATCAAAACAATTGAACTCATGGACATAAAGAATGAAGGATGGAAAGGGTAGTGGTGGGAGTGGGCATGGTTAAGGGGTGCAAGGAAATAGAATGAAGAAGACACACTATTTGATAGCAAAACAGAGTGACTATAGTCAATAATAATTTAATAGTACATTTTAGAGTAACTAAAAGAGTATAACTGGATTGTAACACAAGAGATAAATGCTTAAGGGGATGGATACCCCACTCTCCATGATATGCCTATTTCACGTTGTATGCCTGTATCAAAATATCTCATGTACCCCATAAATATATATACCGACTATATACCTCCAAAAATCAAAAATGAAAAAAATCCCAAAATAGAAAATAGAAAAAAATGTGGCCAGTGAATTACAATTTTTTTTTTTTTGAAATTTGAAATCCAACAACCCCTCTACAAATAAATCAGCATGAAAGGAGGAGAGAGTCTGGAGGCTGTATGGTGAATCAGGAGCAAAGCAGGCTGTCCCTGACACCCTACCGTACTACCTGAAGCTACTTGAACTCTCCCAGGGTGTAGAGAGAGAAGAAAATCTGCCCTATTTTTTTGAATACAAAAGGGTCCTTATTCTGATACCAAAACTGAACAAAGCACACACAAAAATTATGACCAAATCAAATATGAATACAAGCATCTTCCTTATCTATTTATTGTAGATTCTTGTGCCATCCACGAATACAAGCATCTTAGAACAAGAGCAATCAGAACCTGATAATGTATTTTAAAAGAACAGGATGCCATAGAGCTCTGCCAAATCCCAAAATGATTTAATACGAACAAATCCATTACCATATATAACATTTAAGATTCAGTGGGGTGGGAGGAATGGTCACTTATAAATTCTGAGAAAAAGGTTTAATGAAATTTCATGATACAGTCCACATTTTCGAAGAAGCCTCAATATTATAAAATTACAAGGAGGAAGAAAGTGATCTCAACGTAAGCATCGTAGTTAACAAGAAAATACTTAGAGGGGTTGAAAAATAAAGCGTGAGAGTAGAAAAGGGTTTGATGTCACTATGTCATTGCCTGGAACGCTCTCGTGAGTCAATCATATATTGTTAGAAGCAAAAGGAATCAGTGAAGTGGACAATAACAAAACAAAATCTGTAAAATTATTGTCTTTCCTGCATACTAATAATCATCAAGAAGTGAAATTGGAAGGGAGGGGTCGAAGTCACATACGTAGTAGCAAAAGAAAACAAAAGTATCTAGAAACATAGATTTTTAATGTGCTCTATTTTTGTGAAAAAATTAAACTCTGAGGCATAAATCAAGACTTGCATAAACATAGAGTCATAACATACTTTAGATGGTAAACCTCAGTATTGTAAATATGGTCATTTTGAGCAATTTAATTAATCAGTTTAACGTTACCTCAATAAAATGCCGAAGAGTTCCTGGGAGGGAGGAGGAACTTGGCAAATTCATCTGGAAGAATTAATGTAGGTGGGGTGGGAAGGGAAATTTTGAAAAAGATGAGGAAGGAGAGTGGACCTTCTCTATCAGATATCAAGTATATTGCACAGTATCGTAATTAAAAGTTTGGTGCTAGCATCAAAAAGGACTAGTCAATGAGAGGAGAGTACAAATACCGACCCAAGAATGCAGAGAAACTGTATTATATGATGATGAAAGAAACTGTAATGAATTCTTATGATTTTTGTTGACTCAGCATCCATTTTGAAAATAAATTGGACTTTCTTACACCAAAAACAGGACTTATTCCTCTCCCTCCACCCCCCAGATTGTTGTTGTTGTTGTTGTGTGTTTTGTGTGTGTGTGTGTGTGTGGTTTAGTTTTTGTTTGTTTGTTTTTTAGACGGAGTCTTGCTCTGTTGCCCAGGCTGGAGTGCAGTGGTGTGATCTTGGCTCACTGCAACCGCCACCTCTCAGGCTCAGGTGATCTTCATGTCTCAGCCTCCCAAGTAGCTGGGATTACAGCCACCCACCACCACGCCCGGCTAGTGTGTGTGTGGGGTGTGTGTGTGTTTTAGTAGACACAGGGTTTCTCCATGTTGGTCAGGCTAGTCTACAACTCTGGGCCTCAAGCAATCCACCTGCCTCGGCTCACAATTACAGGCATGAGCCACCGCACCCAGCCTTATTCCCCTTTGATGGTTTACAGTTTCCTACCTCTCAGTTCCTCAAAGTCTTCGATCCGGATATCTGCCCTACCCAGCCACCTCCTGGGGTGCCTACCTCCTTTCAAGACAGCTAAATCCAACCTCCTTGTCTCACCCCAATGACCCCTACACCCTGTGTGGACAGTGCAGATATGCAACAGTGACCACCTCTCTGACCCAGCATGACCTCCTTGGAAATCACGCCGCTTACCTTAAGCCCACAGACTGGAACTCCCCTCAGGAAACCTGCTTGAGTGGGCAATGCCCCCATAAATGCTCTAGTCCCACAGGTTCTCTCTCTTTATCTCTCTCCCCCAACACCCCCTCCCCACCTTGCCTGCTGGTTGAGTGTGCATTTCCTGCCCTCTTCTCCCTGGGATCTGTAATAAAACTGCTTATTTCATGGGTTTTGTTGTGCCACCTCCTCTGTGTCTCACCCAACAGACACACTTGAACCTAACTCTCCTCCTGGTCAGGGCTCTCCTAGAGAGTAGCTGCCTTGGATTACGGACACTCTCGAGAGAGACTTCAAGATCAAATTAGACAGAAATCACAAGAGTCTTTCAAGTAAACTGAGAAACAGACAGATTATTTAATAATGGCACTGGGAAAACCAGTTAACCATTTGGAAAATGGGTTAACAACAACAATAATAGTTTGGAAGCTTACCAGACACTGAGCACCATGCTACATGCTGTACATACATTAACTCACTCAGTCTTCCTAGCAATCCTCTGACATTGGCATTACTGTGATACCCATTACACAGAGGAGGAAGCACAGAAAGGTTGAGTGATTTGGCCAAACCGCACAGCTAATAAGTGGTAGGCCCCAGATTCTATTAAGAATTAAAGACTGAAAAACAAACAAACAAAATTGCTATTTTTTAAAAAGATATACTTTAAGAAAACATTTTATAATCTTGAAGTAGTAGAGCCTGTTCAATGTGAAACTAAAAACCAAAATGAAAAAGACTCAGCAGCCTAACTCTTAAACATATATAAAATTTTTCATTTAAAAAAAGCATAGATAAAAGTATAGAATGATTTCCAACTGGTAATAAATATTTGCTGACTATATGAAAACAAGGGGTAAATACTCATATGCAAATACACACATACATGCTCCTTAGTAACCTCTCCTCCCTTTACAAACAAAGCAATAGAATAATACAAAAAATTATAAGCAGACAATTTACAAGAGAACAAATAGGAATGCCCAAATTATGTAAGGTCCTCAGTAGCAACCAAAGAACTCAATCAACTGAAAAATTTTCATTCTCAGTAGTAACCAAAGAACTCAAAATTAATGCCATTTTTACTTATTACATTGTTAAACATTTTAAAGATGAATAAAAATTGTCATTGGCAGAGTGTGTAGAAATTAATGGTTATGTATTTGGCACAACTTTTCTGGAGGGCAATATGAATCAGAATTAAAAATAATATTATTTGACCCAACAGACTAAGACTTCATTCTGGCAATAACCACATAAATGCTCAAAGGTATATTTACATAACTGCTCATCACAGTATTGCCTATGAAACAAACAAACAAACAACTGGAAATGTCCTACATAACCAATAGTAAGAGTTTTATTAAGCAAAATAAGGCACAAGAAAAGACTATGCAAGGAAGCAACTGGAACTTTCAAATATTGCTGGCGGGAATGCAAAATAGTACAGCAATTTTGGAAAAACAGTTTGGTAGTTATTCACCATGTGACCACGCAATCCCACTCCTAAATTATTACCAGATAAAACATTTGATCACACAAGGTCCTGCACACGAAGGTTTTTAGAGGCTTTATCTATAATCACCCAAAATTACAAATAATCCAGAAGTTCATCAACAGGTGAATGAATAAGCACATTGTGATATATCATGCAATGAAATACTATTCAGCTATAAAAAGGAAGAAACTGCTGTTGCACTCAGCAATGTGGGGGGATCTCAAAAGCATTATGCTGAGTGAAAGATCCCAGACGTAAAAGCTTATGTATTACATGATAACATTCTGAAAAAGGCTAAGTGGTATAGGGATGGAACACACAGTGTTTGCCAGAGGGTGGACGTTGTGGGAGAAGACACACTACAAATGGGCATGAGGGAATGTATTCTCTTCCCGGGTCCACAAGGGGGCATCGTTTCAAAGGCAAGAACTTCCCAGCGCCATACCCTCACCCACGTCTCCATCCCGGAGCTTAAAGGTCTTTGTTTGACTTTCGTGTGCATGGGGAAAAAAAATCAAAGATCAATCACTCTAGCGGAAGTTTAAAGGAAGTCCTTTCATAGGACAGAAAACTTGAATGGGTCGGGAATTACTCCCAGGTTAAAAGTTCCCTCCTCCCACATCCAGACAGACTCCATTTCTGGATCCACTTCCACGACCTCATGGAAGCTGCTCTCTCTCTCTCTCTCTCTCTCTATTTCTTTCTCCTTTTTTTTTCTCTCTCTCTCTGCCTAAATAAATCACTTTCTGAAAAACTCTCTGGGGTCCAATATTTACTTAAACAAGCCCACTGCGCCCGGCAGGGTCCTCCCTCCCATTCTTGGGTGAGTGAGGGACCAAGGACCTGGAAGAACACATGCTATCAGGGAGCTGAGCTTCCCCCACGACCCGGAACCCAGTCTCAGGCACAAGGGAACTTTTTGGAGGGATGGAAAGTTTATGTAGATTGTGTTGTTATAAGACTGCAGACATTTGTCAAAATTAATTGAACTGTACGCTTTAAAAGGGTGAGTTTTTCCGGATGTGAATTTTACTTCAATAAACCCAACCTTAGAAACAAGACACTCTCCAACCACTAAAAATTATTTCTTCTTATGCTTGTTGAAGTGAAAATATGTCCAAAATATATTAAGCAGGAACATTAGTATTATCATTTTGAAGATATACTTGTATATCCATGTTCATAACAGCATTACTAACAATAGCCAAAAGGTGAAAACAATCCCAAATATCCATCAACTGATGAATGAACAAACAAAATGTGGTGTGTCCATACAATGAAATATTATTCAGCCTCAAAAAAGACAGAAATTCTGACACAAACGACCACATGGATAAACCTTGAGGACACTGTGCTAAGTAAAAGAAGCCAGCCAAAAAGGACAAACACTGTTATGATTCTCCTCAGATGCAGTACCTGGAGTAGTCAGATTCACAGAGGCAGGCAGTGGAACTGTGGCTGTCAGGGGCAGGGAGGTGGGGGTGGGAATAGGGTGTAGTTTCTTTGAATTGCTTTTTTTTTTTTTTTTTTTTTTGAGATCGAGTCTCACTCTGTCGCCCAGGCTGGAGTGCAGTGGTGCGATCTCTGCCCACCAGGTTCAAGTGATTCTCCTGCCTCAGCGTCCCGCGTAGCTGGGATTACAGGTGCCCACCACCTCGCCCAGCTAGGGTGTAGTTTCTGAATGGGTGCAGAGTTTCAGTTTTGCAAGATGCAAACTGTTCTGGGGATTGGATGCACAGCAATGTGGATACCTTGTTCACATTAGTGAACTGCACACTTTTAAATCAGTCAAAATGCCATTTGCAAGTTTTATGTTACGTGCATTTTTACCACACTTTTTTCAAAAGCTTTATTCTCAAATTGTGTTGTTGGCAGCAGTGGTGGGAGGTGTGCCGGTGCTCATGTGTGCATGACCAAGGCTGCTTGCTCTGGGTGTGTGATTTCCACAGTCTCTCTTTTGTAGTTGTGATTTTTGCTTTGCTTTGTTTTAAAATGAGCATAGCATTTATTATAATCGATCACTGTCTTGTTTATTTACTTGTTTATTATCTGTCTTCCTACTAAAGTGCAGACTCTGGAACCACTGTCCAACCTGTTCATTGTTAAATCTGCAGCACTTCATATAGAATAGGCATGCATTAGGTAAGTATTAAAACAATGAATAAATGACATGGCAAAACCACCCCATCTCTACAAAACAAATACAAAAATTAGCTGGGCATGGTGGTGTATGCCTGTAGTCCCAGCTACTCAGGAGGCTGAGGTGAGAGGATCGCTTGAACCTCGGAGGAGGAGGTTGCAGTGAGCTGTGATTATGCCACTGCACTTCAGCCTGGGCGACAGAGTGAGACCCTGTCTCAAAAAATAAAAATAAAATAATTTTGCAATAGGGGAGAAGGAATTATTTGCAACTTGAGAAAAAGTCTTTTGGGCATCAGAGGAGAGAGAGACCTCATTTGATATTCAGAGGAAGAGAGAAGCTCCCAGTGCCAATTTTGCAGCAGTGCTAAGAGGTGGTGTGGGGAGTACCTTGGCCCCATGAGCTTCATAAGCAATCTGTGCAGTCATCCCAAACAAACACGCAATCAAAGTTCAGTGCTGGTGCTCGCTCTGTAAAAGCAGCTTCAGAATGTGATTTTGTTAATGCCAATCCATTCTTTCCGTTACTCAGGTCAAAAATATTGGAGTCGTCCTTGATTCTTCTCTCTTTTACATCCCACCTGAAGTTCATCAGCACATCCTCCTGATTTTATCTTTAAAAGGATCCAGAAATCAGTCATTTCTCACCATCTCTTTCACTACCACCCTGGTTTAAGCCACTACGGACTGACATCTGGGTCATTGTATCACCCTTCTGGATTATTGTCATAGCCTCCTATTTGATATCCCTTGCACCCCTTCAATCCGCTTGCAAAAAAAAAAATGGCCAGAAATGTCCTGTCAAAATGTAAGTCATGTCACTTCTTTGCTCAGAACGCTCCATGATTTCTCATCTCTCTTCAAATAAAATCCAAAGGTGTTAGAATAGCCTACAAGATCCTGCCCACCCACTCCATCCCACTTTCATGACCTCTTTAACCACATCTCTAGTGTGACCATGTAATTTATCATCCAAACCAAAATATATCTTCCAAAATATCTTTTTATTGTATTCTTTTTTTTTTTTTTTTGAGTTGGCGTTTCACTCTTGTTGCCCAGGCTGGAATACAATGGTGCAATCTTGGCTACTGCAACCTCCACCTCCCGGGTTCAAGTGATTCTTGTGCCTCAGCCTCCCAAGTAGCTGGGACTATAGGCATGTGCCACAAAGCATGGCTAATTTTTTGTATTTTAGTAGAGATGGAGTTTCACCATGTTGGCCAGGCTGGTCTCTAACTCCTGACCTCAGGTGATCCGCCTGCCTTGGCCTCCCAAAGTGCTGGGATTACTCCCAAAGTACTGGCCTCCCAAAGTGCTGGCCTGAGCCACCATGCCCAGCCTATTTAATTTTATTTTTAGAGTCATTTGCTGACCTCAAACGATCTTCCCATCTCAGTCTCCTGAGTATTTGGGTCTACAAGTGTGCACCACCTCACTCAACTGCAGGCTACTTCTTATAATGAAGGGAGTCATCATTAGTAATTATACCAGGGCAGCAGGCACAAACCAGGAGAATCCCTTCTCCTTTGTGCACTCTTAGACAGCCATATGGTCTCATTTCCATTCCTGAAACCCCCTAGGCACTCCCCTGCCTCAGGACCCTTGCACTTCTTGCCCCTCTTCTCGGAGTTTCTTACCCAAGACCTACATGAGTTGTGCTCCCTCACCCTGTTCAGCCCTTTGCCCAAATGTCGCTTTCTCAGTGAGGTCCTCTCTGATCACCCAATCTAAAATTGCACCCTCCCCCTAGCTGGCACTTTCTACCACCATTGCCTGCATTTTCTCTATAGCATTTTTTACTAACAGATACATGATATATTTGTTTTGTTTATTGTCTGTCTCCCCCAGCCCCTCCAGACTGTAAATTCCATGAGAACAGAGATTGTAGTAAGTTTTCTACCCTAATGTATTCCCAGCATGGAGAACAGTTTCTAGCATATATCAGGTGCTCAATAAATATTTTCTGAACAAATGATTTTTTTAAAGATGACTTACACTCCCTTCCAAATCACTGGCAGGCCACACATGCCTCCTATATAGAAATTCTGAACAGGTGCCATTTAAACTGGGCCTTACAAGCCAGTCTTCACCCCACCCAGGGAACGTGATAGCTGGATTATGCTCTGTTGGGCCACACCTGCATCCCAGGATTCTGCAGCAGCTCATTGGCCGGACAGCCCCCATTGTGAGGTAGCTCTGGCTTCTTCCTTGCCAAAGACAGACAAGCACTGAGCCTGGCTCCACATCCAGGCACCAGGACCTCCAATCCAATGGTGCTTTCTTCCTCCCAGTCACACTACTCACTTTGCCCTATACCAGCAAAGGCTAAACTAGGAGAGACCAAAAGCCCAGGCAAGTCCTGGTGGGTGGGCAAGCAATTGCGAGGGAAATTGAGGACCACTCTGAGATAGGTATTTCTTAAGTCCTCCAAGAACCAGGTGACGCATCATCAACATCAGCTTCTCCTGCCACCACTGCTTCACTGATTCACACACTTCAGGCTTCAGTGAGCAGCAGGCATCCTTGGGATTAGGAGCCAGCATCTCAGGTCTGCAGCCACGGTTTCTCTGGAGAAAGACCCATCAGAGGCTCATTCAGAACCTTAACCTTGAGCTTCCACCACCTACCCACCGTGTTGAAGATGTCATTGCTTGGAAGGAACTACAACAAGGAGCTGAACTCCTTGGACCACAGATCTCAGTTACCCTCAAAGAGCAGCAGTAGCACTACTTCAGAGAATGTCCATCCTGCTGGGGAAGCTGGACTGTCGTAAGTGGCCGCACCGCCCTTCCAGGCCTGAGGTCAAGCACTGCTGTTTTTGCAGTTCTGGACTATGTCTTCTTTCGTCCGTTTCCTTAACACTCTTATTTCATTAACAGGAGATGCATAAATGAAAGATCAAACCTTCAGAATCTAAGGAGTCAGTCCCTGTGGCTCTGGTTACTAGCCCTGTTTCCCAGTTTTTACAAAGAACCCAGCTAGAGCAGCCACCCTCAACATGAGGGTGTTCCTTGTCTCCAGGAACAGTTTCCTGTCTCAGGCTGGTTGCCGCTTCCTTCCTCCCTTTCTTTCTTCCACAGTCTCAGGCTGCCTTCTTCTTCTCCCCACACATCTGCCATTATTCTCGCTCCCTCTTCTCCCCAGCACCCCATGCCATCCATCCAGAAAACAAAAGGTACTAACTCCATGTCTCCACCTTTTCTGCCCCAAACTCAGACACATGAAACTCTTCCCTCTTTTTAAAGAATTTAATTTAATTTTAAGTTCCAGGATACATGTACAGGACGTGCAGTTTTGTTGCACAGGTAATGTGTGCCATGGTGGTTTGCTGCACCTACCAACCCATCAGCTAGGTATCAAGCCCCACATGCATTCGCTGTTTATCCTGATGCTCTCCCTTCCCCTACCCCCATCCCCAACAAATCCCAGTGTGTTTCTTGTTCCCCTCCCTGTGACCATGTGTTCTCATTGTTCAGCTCCCATTTACAAGTGAGAACATGCTGTGTTTGGTTTTCTGTTCCTGTGTTAGTTTGCTGAGTATAATGGCTTCCAGCTCCATCCATGTCCCTGCAAAGGACATGATCTCGACAGAACTATTATTCTGGGACTTACTGCCAATCAGACTGCTATCTGGTAATCAGATGGGTAATAACTGGGCGCAAAGAGATTATCAATGACAATCCCCAGTGTTGACAAGGACACCAGGAAATGCCCTCTCTCATCTTTTTGGGAAGAATTAAATTGGTATCTTTCTAGATAGCAATGTTGCATGTCAAATCCTAACATGTCGTTTGTGTAAAACATACAAATATTTATTTGGCAAATGCTGTCTGAAAGTACACAACTCGTGCACACACACACAAAACTGACAGCAGTGGCTGCCTCTGGGGAAGAAAATTGGGAGGCGGAGAGACAGAGAAGGAGTTTATATTCATTTCAAAGGATTTTGATTATTGTGTTTTGAATTTTGTACTGTGAGTATTACAATCTAGGTTTTTAAAGTATAGTTAAATATAAATAAATCCTTTAATCAATAATACCACTTCTAGGAATTTTTTTCTAATGAACTAATAACACAGTATGCATAATGTTTTACCAAAACACTTGCTATAATGTAACCACCCAATGGGTTCACCTTGCCCGCTTCCTAGACAGAGACGATTTACCAAGACAGGGGAACTGATAGGGGGTCGAAGTGAGTTTTTCTTGCTGTTTTCTGTTCTCGGGTGGGATGGCAGAACTGGTTGAGCCAAATTACTGGTCTGGTGGTTTCAGCTGATCCATCAGAGTGCAGGGTCTGCAAAATATCTCAAGCACTAATCTTAGGTTTTACGATAGTGATGTTATCCCCAGAAGCAATTTGGGGAGGTTCAGACTCTTGGAGCCAGAGGCTAGATGACCCCTAAACTGTAATTTCTAATCTTACAACTAATTTGTTAGTCTGTTAATCCTGCAAAGGCAGAATGGTCCCCCGGCAAAAAGGGGGTCTTTTGGGAAAGGGCTGTTATCAAGAGTCAAACCATGAACTGAATTCCTTACCAAAGTTAGTTCAGCCTATGCCTAGGAATAAACAATGACAGCTTAAAGATTAGAAGGAAGATGGAGTTGGTTAAGTCTAAATCCTTTCCCTGCCATAATTTCCTTATTTATAATTTTGCAAAGGCAGTTTTAATCATATTGAAACCTTGGAAACATTAAGAGAAAGGTTAATATATGGTATAAAATACGGTATAATATGATACAGTCATTACGAGTGATGGAAGAAATCTATGGATGCGAAAAATGTGTAGCACATTTATTTACACAGAAAATTAGCTGATGATCCAGCATAACGGTTCTCCTTATGTAAAATTTCTGTGCATTTAGAAGCAAATAAAGATGCCCAGAGGAGTGCTAATTATAATGTGTGGTTGGTGGGGTTTTGAAATTTCCTTTTGTGATAGCAATTGTATAGTTTTCAAGAAAAGTATAAATCTAATTGGCTAAATCACAGGGGAGCTCGCAACATCTATTTATGCTTCAAGGCTCAAATGAGTAATGCTGTCAGCTAAGGTGCAGTGGTTTCTCCAAAACCTTTCTCACCTTTCCTGCAAGATCTGATTCAAGTAGGAGCAAAGCATTGGTGCTGTTGTGGGAAAGAAGTGAGGAAAGGAGGGCAGAGGGTGGGAAATGAGACCACGTCTTTTGGAGAAATTACTACTAAAGAACTGACAAATTACATTTAGCAAGGAATAAAAGTTATCTCTTGGAAGTAAAGGGACAATGGATGCCCCCCATCCTTAGGTAAATTGACCTAACAGAAGTTAGATCAATAGACTGAAGTCACAGAAGTCGCCAACAGTCCACCTGTTCTCTCAACCCAACCCACTCTCAGGTCAGCACTGAAATAGCAAAGACCTGGTACAGCTTCTCCAAAGCCCCTTGCCATGATTCCCTAATGGATAAGACAAGGAGACGTGAGCACTGTCTCTGCTGGACTCACTCAGGCCTTGGTTTTGGCTCTCCTGGCCACCTGCAGACAATTTAAGTGTAGCACAAGAGCATCTCTGTCCTAGTCTGAGACTTAGTCTGTATTTGCCAATGGCGTCTTCAAGGCACCCTTTTGTTCTGAGTGAAGAGGGCACTTCCACTTGCTTAAACCAGCCCATACTTGCCTTTTTCCTATTACCCCAATTCTTCCTCTTGAAGGAGGCCCTTTCTAACAGGTGAGCACCGTGAAGGTGAAACTAAAGGTGGCAGTGATGATGTTGATGATGATGATGATGAGACGATGATATGATGACGATGATGCTCACATCTGTGAAGCACTTCATGATTCCAGAATTCATCATGTTACCTTTTTTGAGACTTACAGCTTTCCTGGGATGTAGGCAAGACTAAAATTATTCTCTTTTTTTGGCAGGGAAACAGGATCTAAACAGCTAAGGGCTTCCCAAAGCAGTAACCAAACACAGTAGGTTAGCAGCAGAGCTAGAATTCAGAATCAAGTGCTCCTCCTCTGGGTTCAATGCTTGTACATGTACTTCTTATTTGAAGTTCCTTTTTGATTCTGTTCTCATGATCCTGTTCCCACCCTTCCTCCCCAACTCACATCAGGATTGGAGCTGCCTGGGCAGGCGCCGCCAGCAGAGGTGTGAAGAATATTTAGAACCCTAGGCACTAGCACCCTGCTGGAAACAGCATAATACTCTATATGCACAGTTACAATTATTATTAAATTATTAAAGTTTACCCAGTGCCTAACATGGATATATTATATAGCAATTCATGGAGAGGGAGGGAGAGAGAGAGAGTGCGTGCAATTTATATTCACAATGAATACCAGTTGAACAAATGGATGAAGGAGTAAACTAAAACCAGTAAATATTCCATATATAGTAGATTTTTTTTCTAGTAAGTTAATAAATAACCTGATGCCTCGCTGTAGATTGAGGCAACTATTACTAATTTTTTCCATTGCCTATCTAACTGATAGACTTGTATTAGATCACAATAAATGTTATTTGAGAGAATAATTCATGAAAGAAATCACTAGATGAATTAACCAGTACTAGGGTGTTATTCAGAATAGTAGCAATTTTTATTTCCTTTAGAGCCTAGTGGAAATTAAATTAAACAAATATTTGTTGAGTCGCTTGAACTAGCACCATCCCTGGATCAGGTGTTTCAGGACAGACCCCTAGAACTGAGAGCTGTCTCTGAGTCCACCTCATCAGGTTTTGTCCCTCTTCCCATCAGGCACTCTGGAGATGTCAGAAGGAGCCTGAGCTTCTGGCTACGCTTCCCTTCCACTGATGGTATCCTTTGTCTCCCTATTCTCCCCACCACAGGATGATGCAAACTTTGATCCACTTGTTGAAATGCAACATTGGCACAGGGCTCCTGGGGCTTCCCCTGGCCATAAAGAATGCCGGCTTATTGGTAAGAGGCATCTGTGGGATGGGAACTAGATTTGCTCATTTGGGGAAGGGGGTGATAGGTCCTGAAGGCCTTCACACTGTTATCAATGGGCAATTTAGGGATATCCTCTACTATAGAAAATGTGCCTATGGGCATCAATCCTCTGGAGCCAACCTGGACCAACCTGAGCATCCCTGAAGGGGGCACACCATTACTCTTAAAGACTCGCCATGCTCATCTGACCCCACTTTGCCACAATTCTCCCCACTCCCCAGGATCACATGCAGCCTATTTCACTCATTTGCATTAACAGCCCAATCCCTGCAGACATTTGAATGTGTGACTCCATTTCAAACCACATGATAGTGCACGAGAAAGTGCCTTAAACATGAGCATAGACACTTCCATCAATCCCACCAATCTTCTCTCCCCACGCCAGCCTGCCTCTGGCTCTTTTCCTGTGCTGTTCCTGCCCCTTCGTTTCTGTCTTTTGAAATTTGCCTCCTCTCTAAAACTTTACTCTGTCCTATGATCATTAATGCCATCCTCACTTTGTGTTTTTCTGCCATTTTTATCTACCTTACCTGGGATTCTTAAAGCACTTATGAAGCTAAGACTTTATTTATTTATTTACTTATTTTCATATTTATTGAAATGGAGTCTTGCTCTGTTGCCCAGGCTGGAGTGCAGTGGCTCGATCTTGGCTCACTGCAACCTCTAACTCCTGGTTTCAAGCAATCCTTCTGCCTCAACTTCCTGAGTAGCTGGGATTACAGGTGTGGGCCACCATGCCCAGCTAATTTTTGTATTTTTTGTAGAGACAGGTTTTCATCCTGTTGGCCAGACTGATATTGAACTCCTGACCTCTGGTGATCTGCCCATCTTGGCCTCCCAAAGTGCTGGGATGACAGGCATGAGCCGTCTCACCTGGCCGACATGTTTATTTTTTAATAGACTCAGCTTCCTCACTTAATTGAAAGCTCTGTGGGCAAAAACTGTCTGATTTCCCTTTGTACCTCCCCATGGTGGCCGCTGTAGAGACTGGCGCACAGCAACTTTCCATTAACATCTATTGAATGGAATTGATACCAAATATATAATTTCCATTTAGTTGCAATGAATCTTATCTCCAGACCTGGTAAGTGGCTCCCATGTCTAAAGAAGCTGAGACCCTCGCTTCCTCTGACATGACTTCTGATCCTCAGTGGTTCCAACCAAGAGATGGGACTCTCCCCTTTGGAATCCTCTGTGTTCTAGAGCTTCTGCAAAAAACATGATCTTTAGGCAAGCTATCTTTCCCAGGGTGGAATTTGCTTTTTAAGACAATGCTTTTATTCTTTGAGGTTTGCTTCCTCAGAGTCATTAGATGATTTCTTTACCTTTCATCTCCCACCAGAACCTCTGGCCATATTCATTTGAGAAATGTTTGTTGAGTCCGTACCTACCCTGTGCATTTGTAGCCCCTGGGAATATAGAAGCAAACAAGACATGAGAGTCTCTGCTGCATGAAGTCTGCATTCCAGTGGAGTCTGGTGGTGCTCTTGATCCCTCATTTGTATCTTTGTGATAGGTCAGATCTATATAGACACAAGTATTCAGAACAAAGGATGTGAGAGAGTTCCTCTTTACGCCCTTTTGATCACATCTGGAAGATTATGATTAGTAATCAGCCCCCCTCGTTAAAAGGAATTTGACAAATTAGACGCACTACAGCAGTGATTCTCAACTTGGGATCATTCTGTGCCAGCCCCTGCTACCCCAGCCAAAGACCTTTACAATGTCTACAGACATTTTTGGTTGCCATAATCTGGGGGGAAGAGTCTCTGACACCTAGTGGGTAGAGGCTCGGGGAAGCGGCTAAACATTCTACAATACATAAGACAGCTCCTGACAACAAATAATTATCTGCCCCAAAATGGCAATAGTGCACCTGTTGATAAACTCTGTACTAGAGAAAGAGATCTAAGCCATAAGAACACCTTGGTCCTCAGTCCTCTTGGAGGAAGTGAGGGCTAGAGTGTGTCAAAAGAAATAAATTTACCACGAGGAACTCTAAATGGATAGAACTCGAGGAAAATGAGAAAAGGCATGGGCTATGTGGGAAGGTAATGAGCTCTCTGTCACTGGAAGTATCCTAGCAGAATTTGGGCAGCCACTCTACAGGGATGCTAAGAAGAGCATTCAAACTCTAGCATCTGGGAGCACAAGGACATTCAGGCAGGGTCTGTCACCCCAAAGACAGTTTTATTTATGCAAGGGGCTCCAGCACCCAGGCTGAGAAGGCCAGGGAATGGGAATTACTGTTTGTGGCTCACTTCTGCGTCTCCTCTTCCCTCCAGGTCGGTCCTGTCAGCCTGCTGGCCATTGGGGTCCTCACCGTGCACTGCATGGTCATCTTGTTGAACTGTGCTCACCACCTCAGTCAGAGGTCAGAGGCCTGCTTCTCTCTCACCCTAGCACTAGGGCTCCTCTGAGGGTGTGTTGCGTTTCTTTTGACCACTGACCCAATTAACTCAGCCACTGCTCCAGGCCACCTTCCTGCCACTCTGGATTCCACGAAGGCGAGGAGAGAGCGACAAAGAGTCCCAGTTAGTGACTCTAGGTGCAGATCCAGCACTGCTGCTAACAAGCTGGATGACTGTCAAATCCCAGCATCCCTCTGAGCTCAAATCTCCTTACCTGGAAGCATCGAAAGTGATAAAAAAGAAAAAAAAGAAAAAAAAAAAACACAAAAGCACTCTATAAATGACCCTATTATTTGAGACACTTAGAGATGTTCTTCTTTTCTTTTTAGCCTCCCCATCCTCAGCCTTCTCCAACTCCAATACCCACACCTTGTCAGGATAATTCATTCCATGCAATCTCCTTTCAGAACAAGTTAGTAAAAGTAAAAAGCATACTTACTAAAAAGAAGCATTCACTACGATTTCAGCCATTATCAAAGCATACATATAATACTCAATGTTTATGTATTTGAAACTTTAATGCAAAAACAATCTCAGAAAGAAAAGACAAATGCAGTAAAAGCAAGGAACATGGAGACCCACGGTGCTCGGCTACTCTCAATAGGTCCTCGTAAATGTGAAGAAAGGCCTCAACAGTCAAAGTAGGGACAGTAAGTAAAACTCCCCATAAAGCCAGATTATCATAACCCAAATAGGTGTACCTAGCATAATGTCAGTCACACCTAACTCTCAGAGCACTTTCCAGCTCACAAAACGCTTTTAAAAGCATTCGCTCGGGCTGGCGTGGTGGTTCATGCCTATAATCCCAGCACTTTGGGAGGCCAAGATGGGCAGATCACAAGGTCAGGTGATCGAGACCATCCTGACTAACACAGTGAAACCCCATCTCTACTAAAAATACAAAAAATTAGCTGGGCATGGTGGCACACGCCTGTTGTCCCAGCTACTCAAGAAGCTAAGGCAGGAAAATCACTCGAATGCAGGAGGCTGAGGTTGCAGTGAGCCAAGATCAAGCCACTGCCCTTCAGCCTGGGCAACAGAGCGAAACTGTCTCAAAAAAAAAAAAAAAAAAAAAAAAAAAGAGCATTTACTCATTCCGAAGTTAAATGTATTGTGCAATTGCACTGTGATTACCATTCCAAGCACCTTGCAAGTCGTGTTTATTCCTCACAGTAAGCCTCTATGGTAGGCACTATTTTTGTTCCCATTTTA
Source organism: Cheracebus regulus (assembly GCA_963574635.1). Classification (NCBI taxonomy): domain Eukaryota; kingdom Metazoa; phylum Chordata; class Mammalia; order Primates; family Pitheciidae; genus Cheracebus; species Cheracebus regulus. The sequence goes on from CAUYQU010016103.1 coordinate 26,160, forward strand.
CAGATGAGTAACCTGAGGTTTAAATGCGTTGTCCAGGGTCATATAGCTGGGAAGTGGCAGAGCCAGTATTCAAAGACCTACGGGACTCCACTCTTGACCATTTTGCAAACCTTCTCTTCCCTCACACTTTCTGGGATTATTATATCACCAGATAAGCTTCTGACATCAGGCCATTCCTGAAAGCCTTTCTCTGATTTTTTTTCTCTGATGATGTGTCTTTTATTTTTTTCTAATAAAAGAGTGATGGCCTAAGAGTTGACTATGGCCTTCAGTTATGTTTTAGGGGACTTCCACAGTTTTATTTTTTAGCCAACGTTTAAAACCTGGAGATCTCTCACACACAAAACAAAACAAAAAAATCTCTGCCTTCTTAATCAATCAGACAACTGACTGCCTTGAGCCTTCATTTTTTCACTGTTCTTCTAGAGGCAAGTCCTGAGCAATCCCTTTTAGAATGGGACATGTGTTCCGGTTTGCCACAGTTCTCCACTTCTCCCTACTGTGTCTTATACCCATCCCGTCACCCACCAGATCACTAATACCTGATCCCATATGTCTGATCCCATAGCTTTAGAATTTGCAACTCTCAAATTCATGTCCTTGCCAGTTCTATGCAGAGTGGCCTCATTTGTATTGAAAATGCCTGTCACAGTGAGCAGTAATAAAAATGCCACATTCCAACACATCTCCATATCCATCTCTCACTGTATCCTCCCCCAAAATCCAGACTGCATGTGAAGAAAACTGAGGTCCAGAGATCTCAAGAGACTGGCTCCACATGTCTGGCTATGTGAGGGGCATGTTGGGATTTCAACTCTGGCTTCCGTAGAAGGCTGGAACCCTTCCTCTCTCCTACCTGTTCCCCTCAGTCCTGCAGTTTCTGCTGTGCTTCCGGGATCTGGGCAACCTGCTGCTGTTCCCACTTGCTCCACCCAAAGATTTTTCTGCAGCAGTGTCTGCCCCAACCCTAGAAGGGTTCAGGAAGACGGACGTGGGAAGAGGAATGGGCTGGAACTTGGACATCACATCCTATAGGGGCGCTGGGCAGAATCCTGCGTATCACCTTTGCAAGGGGTCTGGTCCAGGACAGGCAACTCAAATGTTCTGACACCCTCAGCAATGGGAAGGAGGGAATCACTGGCCTGGCCACACCCATGCCACCTCTTCCCCTCCCTCCTCCTCTCCCCCTCCATATCCCCTTTTCTGCTTTACAGACCTGCATCAATGCACAGCTACCTTTTACTCAAGAAGAATAAATCCAATGATATCCAGTTAAATGTTAAAGTTAAAGGGATAACTGTAAAAAAATGAAAAAAAGGCAAATCCCTGAAAGTTGCTAAAGTATAAAGTAGATCACTGTTAGAAAATTGACAGAACACTTCATGCTCACACACAAACACATAAAAATCACTCACTTTGGGAGTAAACTGTACCTTCAACAAAAATGTTTTAAATTATGCATTGTTTGTTCTTTGCCCCTAGACTGCATAAGACCTTTGTGAACTATGGAGAGGCCACGATGTACAGCCTTGAAACCTGCCCGAACACCTGGCTGAGGACCCACGCGGTGTGGGGAAGGTAATCGTCACTGATGTCGTAGTAGTAACAGCAGTAATAATCATCATCACTTTTCTTTATTTCTACTTACACAAGTTTTAAATGAATATGCTCTTATTGTAAACTATCAAACAATATAGAGAATCACCTCAATCATCCCATCCCCAATCCCACTTTTACCCATAAGGTAATCATTGAAATCTAGTTAGTAAATACTCCTTTAGACTTTTTTCTATACATGTACATTTGTATAGAAAATAGAAATGAAATTATGTACTTCCATTCACACACATATATTGATGTACAGTTTTGGAAATTTGATTTTTCATCTAACAATTTGTCCCTATTTTTTTCATGTTAGAACACATACCTGGACCTCATTTTTGGGGAGGGGGAAAGACAAAGTTTTGCTCTTGTTGCCCAGGCTGGAGTGCAATGTCTCGATCTCAGCTCACTGCAACCTCCGACTCCTGGGTTTAAGCGATTCTCCTGCCTCAGCCTTCCGAGTAGCTGGGATTACAGGCACCTGCCACCATGCCTAGCTAATTTGTATTTTTAGTAGAGACAAAGTTTCACCATGTTGGCCAGGCTGGTCTCGAACTCCTGACCTCAGATGATCCACCTGCCTCAGCCTCCCAAAGTGCTGGGATTACAGACGTGAGCCACTGTGCCCAGCCAACCTCATTACTTTTTAAGGCTCACAATATTCTAGTGTGGATGTATATCTGTTTCATTTGCTTATTCCCTTAAGGTGAACATTCAAGTTGTTCCCTGTCTTGATAAAAAGTTAACAGTGTACAAAAATGGTTTTCTATGTCTTAGTTCCTCTGTCCATCTCAACAGCCTTGTGAGGTAGGCATGGTTGGTTTTTATTCTCCTGGAAATATGAGGCTCATAAAGATAAAATAACATGGGAGAGAGATCCAAGATGGCCGATTAGCAACAGTTCAGGAATGTAGCTCCCAGTGAAAGCACAGAGAACGAGTGAACGCCGCACTTTCCGACGAATTTTTGTAGCCCACAGACCGGGAGATTCCCGGCAGAGGAGCCACACGGGTCGCCAGCACGACTCCTTTGGCCGGCACGGCTGTTTTGCCGGTGCCCCAGCGCTTCCCGGTGCGGAGTGTACGGGACGGACGGGCTCGGCTGGTCCCATCCCCACAAGGAAAACAGCAATTGGAAGCGCTGCAGACTGAGAGTCTCACAGCAAGCACAGCGAACCCGGGAAGGTCCGGCTCTGTGGAG
>CAUYQU010016108.1:0-31866 GCA_963574635.1 Cheracebus regulus
GTGGGGGTTAAAACCGACCTTAGGGGTGCAGTAAACCCCCATGGCACTTGTATAAACCTTTTTTACAAAAGTTGTTTTTTTTCACATGTTTGCCAGAAATTAAATTTTTAAAAAAAAAAAAAAAAAAAAAAAAAGATGCCATCAATTGTAAGACAAACTACAATTTCAGGGATGTTCAATATGAAAACACATGCATCTTAAAATTGATAAAATACGGCAAATTTTGCAAGCAATTAAAAACACATGCGCACATCACTGTACCAAGATGCTGAACAGAACTTTTCCTGTTACCTGGCAGGATTCAAAGATGGGAACAAAGTCTAGCTAAATAGCCTACCTTCTAAAAACAAAAACTGCAGATAACTGGGGGCCAGATACCTTTCCCAGATTTAAGAGGAACAGAAGTGGCCACGATGCCATCAGCCAGCGCCTCAATTGCCTCCCACCCTCATCCCAGTCTAGAGAGTGTAAATGGAAGAGAGAGGGAATTGTCACAGTATACAGCAGTCTTGATGAAGAGGCTTTTCTTTCTCTTAAGCATCACCAAATTCTCTTGCTCCTTGAAGCCAAATAGGCAACTGTATTTCCAGTTTTTGCCACTACAAACAATACTTCAAAGTTAAATTAATAAACTTCCTTTGTTGTTTGACTGAAGTACTAACTGACTTCAGTACTGATTGATAACTGACTGAAGTACTTAATTAGTTATTCAGATTGCCCCAGAAGTAACCAGTTGGAGCCCCTTCAAACTCTATCTTTATAATACGTCCCCATCATTTTTTTTTAGCACTTCTTTTTGGCATAACAAAGCAACGTTGAATTTTAAAAATTTGTAGCAACAAAGACAAAGAAGTACTAGGTTTTGAGTTAATTTACGTTTATTAATAAACAGCCTTACAAATATGTCCTTAAATAGTGATACTTTTATTTCCAATAGCACAGCTTCCTTAGAATAAGACTTATGAGTCCAATTATAGGTATTTTTAAAATCTTTACATATGTTGCCTAATTGGTCTTCAAAAAGGACATACATATATTTTACATTTCCATCAAAAGTATGAAAATACCCTTTTCCCCATACCCCCACCATCACTACATATTTCTGCAATCTGACCTCCCAAGGTTGCTATAATTCTCATTTCCCTATTTGTAAATCGGGATCTCTTTATATACGCTTATTAGCCATCCAATAGCTTTCCTCTGATCTGTCTATTCATACTCTGATCTGTTTTTCTCCTCTGCTTTCTACCAATTGTTAAGAAATTAAGGTGTAATGTAGACATTAACTTTTTCTGTCATCTATATTACAAATATTTTTTCCAGAACTATTATTTGTTACTGACTTTATTTATATCTTTTGTCCTACCATTCCTTTGTTTTCTGAATAGCTTTCCTGTGAATTGACACACAAGTATATATGTATTTATATACTTTTAAAATATGTATCTGTCTTTTAAAGGTTCTGAAATTCCAGCATCTAAATGAAAAAGTAATCGAGAGTAACTGAAAAGTTAAAGCATTTATGCTGTATGTAAATAAGGAACAGGAAAAAGAGACGTGAACAAACCCAGTAGCAGTTATAACTGAAAAAATAAAGCCATTTCATGTTTACTTACCCCAGCAATTGAGATTTTCAATGAACCAGTTACATCTAACTTAGAGAAAGTATTATTAATCATCCTCATTTTTAATTGGAGAAAATGATAGTGAAAAGTCACAATGAGCAATGCATCTGAGACAGTAACAATGTCAATACAAGTTTTTGGTAGCATTTAGGAGGAAGCTGCTTACCTTTCAATAGCTAACTCTTTGTTAGAAAGTTGCTGCACTGTAATCACAATCTTCTTCTCTATTCCTTGCTTTAATTTGAAATAAAATTTATCTCTATCCTTAGGCACAGGGCTGAAATATTAAAAAGGGATAGGAATTACCAATAATCTAATAAAATGCTAAATTAACCTACTCCAAGGTTAAAACAAATAACAAAGTATTTAAGCAACAACACTCTTATTTTTGAGATACACTCAACTCTCACGTTGCCACAGGTAGCAAACTATAAATTTTATAGTCAGCAGCAAAGTCATTATTAATTTTTAAACTGAATTTACAAGAGCCTTATTTTTTGTCTGCTAACCAAGGTTAAAAGCAAGATCTTAAAAATGACAACATGGCCAAGTGTGGTGGCTCATGCCTATAATCCCAGCACTTTGGCAGGCCAAGGCAGGTGGATCCTTGAGGTCAGGAGTTTGAGGCCAGCCTGGCCAACATGGTTAAACCCCATCTCTACTAAAAATACAAAAATTAGCTGGGTGTGGTGGTGTACACCTGTAGTCCCAGCTATTCAGGAGGCTGAAGCAGGAGAATTGCTTGAACCCAGGAGGCAGAGGTTGCAGTGAGACAAGATCGCACCGCTGTACTCCTTCCTGGGCAAGAGAGCGAGACTCTGTCACAAAAAAGACAACATGATATGATTTCAATTTTAGTTTTAAAACAAATTTAGGAATAATATTTACTTAAAAATTTTAAGACTGTCACATGTCCAGTTTAACTAGTTGGGTGGTCATAACTGCCTGTTAAACTGAAATCCAAGGCAAAGGAAGTGAGAAGAGCATACTTTCAGACACCTAGAATTTGAGATGTCTGTGATATATCCATGAATATATCAATAAAAGATGGACAAAGATACATAGCAGGGACAAGTTAATCAAATTCTAGCCTAGGCAAGACTGACTACCCTTGCAAATTAATTCATTAAAACAACCAATGTATAAAATGTAGGTTGTCTTATCTAAAAAGTATCTTGAGCAACTGTATTTGACATGACCTCAATTTCTATGTAAAACTACAGATGAAATACCTATCTAGCAACTATTATTAGAATTAAAGGCACGGTTAAGGAACAAAGGTGAGCATTAAGTAATATAACAGTTTCCTATTAAAATCTGAACCAGAGGAAAACATTCTAAATATACAATACAAAGAAATGGTTAATTAAGTGGTGGTCAAACCATATATTATCAGTAACTTTTAAAAACAATTTGGATTAGAACATTTAACATAAAGAAAAAAAGGTATATATATATATACACACACACACACACACACACAATTGTGTAAAAGTTCCCTTAGAAATAAACAAAGAGAAGAAACCAAATGTTAAAAGTGATTGTGTCTGATAAGATCATAGTTTTTATTCTACTTTTATTATTTTACTAAATTTTCTGTGATACCAGTATTTTTTTAAATCATAAGTATCTGGCTGGGCGCACTGGCTCATGCCTATAATCCCAGCACTTTGGGAGGCTGAGACGGGCGGATCACCTGAAGTCAGGAGGTCAAGACAAGCCTGGCCAATGTGGTAAAATCCCGTCTCTATTAAAAATACAAAAATCAGCCAGGTGTGGTGGCAGGCACCTGTAATCCCAGCTACTCGGGAGGCTGAGGCAGAAGAATCGCCTGAACCTGCAAGGCGGAGGCTGCAGTGAACCAAGATCTGCCACTGCACTCCAGCCTGGGCAACAACAGTGAAACTCAGTCTCCAAAAAAAAAAAAAAAAAAAAAAAAAAAAAAAAAGATAAAGAAATATCTGACAAGCACGAGAATAAAAAATATTCACTCACCAGCCAAATATTTAAGTTTGAGGCTGTAAGCCAACACATTTTATGCCAACAAAGTTTCTTGAAACTTTATATAAGCCAATACTCCAGACACAGTGCTAATTTTTAATCTTTCCAAATGCCTCACCTAAAGTTTCCTTTTCCATCATCTTCTTTTACCTCCAAGGAGACACTGAAGGTAAATACATCACTGTCGGGGGTAGGAATAATTGAATCTTTAACATCAGACACTTGTCTGGAAGAACGTTTGAATGCTGTAGAGAAACTATACAAAATTCTGCTTACCTAAAAGAATAAAAAGGGAAATACCATTAGGCAAAGGTTTTAATTGCATTCTGATACCCCTCTACTAACTCTTGAATCTATAATTTTCTATGACCACAGTTTTCTTTAGCAGAATATATATATGTGTGTGTATGTGTGTGTGTATATATATATGTAGTCTAAGTATTTATCAATTATTCAGATATTACATGACAACATTTTCATCACATGTTAAAAAACAGTGGGTAAACAACTATATACAGTAAATGTAGACCATCCAAAATCTAAATTATTACAGCCTAAAAATTATCATGAATTTCACAAGTCCAAGAAGGGAAATATTACAAAAGTATCACTTAAAAAGTAAATTAAACAGAATTTTTTACTTTGAAATTAATAATGGGGTATCATTTCACTTCATGGAAACTTAAGTTCAAATCTGAGGTGTGTTTTCAAACCTACAAAGTTCAACAGTAAGCACCACCAGCATACATACTAGAGACCAAATGAGAACTACAATTTAGGAGCTGCAACTAGGATCTTCACAATGAAGAAAGGCAAGAGAGCCGGGAACGATGGCTCACGCCTATAATCTCAGCACTTTGGAAGGCCGAGGAAGATAGATAACGAGGTTAGGAATTCAAGACCAGCCTGACCAGCATGGTGAAACCCCATCTCTACTAAAAATACAAAAAATTAGCCAGGCATGGTGGTGTGTACTTGTAGTCCTAGCTACACAGAATTACTTGAACCCAGCAGGTGGAGATGACAGAGCAAGCCTTCGTCTCAAAAAAAAAAAACAAAAAAAGAATTATTTTCTTTTGCTTTAAAAAAATTATCTTTCAAATATTTGTTCGCGTCTCTCAAATCTGGCATTTAAACATAGTGATAAAGATACTGAATTAAGTTCACAAAATAAACTATATTTATTTATAGATATTTCTAGGCTTCAAAATATACTATGAAATTGAATGTATCCTAAGATATTTGCTAAAATGTTGGTATCTAAATCTTCCCAACACTCTTGCACAGTGTTTTAGCCCAAGTCTCTAAGTTCTCTTTTCACTTCCCTCAGCCTCTGAGGGCTAGATACAGACCTAAAGAATAAAGCAAATACCGGCTTTAGCAATAAAGCCAGTAACATAATTTAAAGAGTTATCAGTATTTTTACTCAATTTTGTGCTATAAAAGTGTTGGATTCCCAGAACAAAGGCTGAAATGGTCTTATTCTTTTCTATTCTATTGGTATTAGGCCACTCTAGTGACTACTTTTATACATACATACATATATATGTATATACATATGTGTGTTTGTGTGTATAGCTCATATTCCTTCCTTGAAGTGAAGAAGTACTCTAAATCCAACATTTCTCCAGAAGTTATTCCCCTTCTTGGTTCCAAAAGAAGCATTAGATCATCACAAACTTGTGAGCTTGAAGCATAAAAGATTCTCTAAATCTCTCAGCCCATCCATGAGTTGACAATGACAAGGTGAAATGTGAAGGGTTAAACAAAGGTAATACTTTGAATATGTCACATTGGGAAGTACAGGTAAGAAGAATGCTGTAAATATAAACAAATCCCTCACTTTAAATAAAGTGAATTCAAAGTAATTGTTGAACTATATCAATCTAGGAATACAATGTTTGTAACTTGCTTAAAACAGGAATACTCCCTATAACAGGAGAGTCTGTTAAAGTATGAGGTCTTTCCTCATTTTTGTGTTATTCATATATTCTGCCACTTTTTCTTGTACATGCACAGTCTAACACATTCAAAAACTTCCAATCGCCAAATTTATAGCCATTAATCAATGAGTACCCTAAAATGCCTTCCCAATTCCAAATTAATAGTTTAACTTTTAACAATTCTACAGAAATGCTACCTGCCAGTCTAAAGTTCAACTTCTGCAGTAGCACCATATTTATATCACAATGTTCCTAAAATTTCTTCAATACTTTACCATGCTATTCCCATTATAATCTTATATAAATGAGTAAAAATAACAAAAGCAGCAAAGGACTGATGCTAGTAAGAACTGTAGACCTCAAATCTTACACAATTAAGAAAATGATAAATGCACTCATTCATTCAACAAATATTATTTGAGCACCTTCTGTGTACCAAGTATTAGACTAGGTGTCAGAAATACAACAGAGAACATACAGCCTATACTCCAGCAAATGTAAGTTGAATGTGCTTGGGGATGGATGAGAGGGAATCATTAGGTAAGCTAAAAGCAGAAATGTTCAGTATCAGCTGGATACTTATTGGATTTAGCCCAATAATTCAAGTGTTTATAGAAGAAAACAGAATCAAAGAATATGCTAGAAATATGTCATTGAGGATTATGCCTACAAGGTCAAGTGTAAATAGAGACCTTAATTTTCCTTTGGGTATTCTCCACTTCCTACTCCTAAAATGAAATATAAAGTATATTGTCTGCTTTTTATACATTTAACTTCAGTGTATTTTTAAGAAAGCACTATATGTGAAAACAGAGGAATTCCTGTATGTAATTTTGTATACACTGGTAGAATTAAACCCCAACCATATTTATTCTTTTTTCCCCTTTCCCATCCCTTCTTTTTCACATTCTTTACATCAGATCAGCCAGCCTGTCATATCAGAAGGCCATACCAAAAAAAAAAGTCAAAGAATTTGGCAAATTCTAAAGCAGATGGCAAGGCTTCAAGGAATTCTTTATAGAAAGGTTAAGTGTACAAAGCTGAGCCAGAGTGATAGAGAATAATGAAGAAAAAAAATAAGACTCCATCTTTCTCTCTTTTGGAGAAAGAACACAACAGGACATTAACTTCATTAACAACAATCAAATTGCATTTAATACTATGCCTTACAAGTTGCCATTTCTACCAAAACAGTTAAATTGTGAATTCTAGAGTCTGTGAATAAGCTGAAACAATAATCCAAGAATTAATAAGATAAACTTTAGAAACAATGATTATCAATATCTATAGTTCTTAGAACAAACTGGATAACCAATTACAGTTGTCCCTTGGCACCCATGGGAAATTGTTTCCAGGAACCCCCAAAACTCCCAGATACCAAAATCCACAGATGCTTAAGTCCCTTATATAAAATTGTGTAATATTCACATATAGCCTACACATACCTTTCCATATACTTTCCATATACTTGAGATATACTAGAGATTTAGTAATCTCTAGATTACTTATAATACCTAATCGAATATAAATGCTATATAAATGGTTTTTATACTGTATCATTTAGGGAATAATGACAAGGAAAAAAGTCTATACATATTCAGTACAGATGAAGCCATACTTTTTAATTGAATGTTTTAAAGCCATGGTTAGTTGAATCCATGGATGTAGAAACCACAAATATAGAGGGCTGACTGTACATCAAGAAAAGAAAATTAAAAACACATTCCATGGCAAACACTTCACTATATATCACACTATTAAAACACATACACACACAAATAGTCTTGAACGGGCATTTTCTTTGCAGAAGGCAAAGGTTTATTGATAAATAATACAATCTTTCTCCAGAAAACAGTATCTATAGAAAACATTAAACACAAAACATTATATATCTATTTGAGCTTGTTGTTCTTGTTTTTGAAGAGGTTAAAGGAGCACACATGTAGATATCTGGAATGAAGATACACCAAAATCTTAACTGTGGTGGAATTTTAAGCACCTTTTATTTTCCTCTTTATTTCAGTATTTTCCAAATTCTCAAATATGTGTTACATGTTAAAAGTCCAAACACTGCTATTAAGTAACAAAGGTATTTATTTAAAATAAATAATATAGCTAGTTTCTCCAAGATGAAGCCTTTCCATTAATATTGCGGAAAGATAACCCACTCTTTTAGAAACATCAGGTATCAAGAAAATGTTCAACCAAGGCCAGGCGTGGTGGCTCATGCTTGTAATACCAGCACTTTGGGAGGCTGAGGCAGGTGGATCATTTGTGGTCAAGAGTTCAAGACCAGCCTGGCCAACATAGTGAAACCCCATCTCTACTAAAAATACAAAAAATTATCAGGGCGTGGTGGTGCGCACCTGTAGTTCCAGTTACTCGGGAGGCTGGGGCAGGAGAATTGCTTGAATCTGGGAGGCGGAGATTGCAACGAGCCAAGATCATGCCATCGCACTCCAGCCTGGGAGACAGAGTGAGACTCCACATCAAAAAAAAAAAAAAAAAAAAAAAAAAGTTTACCCTAGAAATAAATGTGAAAAACATTCTATGAAAGGTACCTTGAAAGGTATGTTTAAAATTTTTAAAACCATCTCAAATACATTATTCATGGGAAGGAGCTAAAATAAGAGGCACATTACCAAGAAACTTTTTAAAAATCATAAAAATCGATTTAAGGAAAACACTAACAAGATAACTTCTGAATTATCTTCCAAAATGAGGCATTTACGTAACATACCAATTCAATAAATATTTGTTTAGAAATGATATTTTCCACCAGGTGCAGTGGCTCATGCCTGTAATCCCAGCACTTTGGGAGGCTCAGGCAGGTGGATCACCTGAGGTCAGGAGATCGAGGGCAGCCTGAGCAACATGGTGAAACCTGTCTCTACTAAAAATACAAAATTATCCAGGCATGGTGGTGCATGTCCTGTAATCCCAGCTACTTGGGAGGCTGAGGCAGGAAAATCGCTTGAACCCAAAAGGTGGAGGCTGTAGTGAGCCGAGAATGTGCCACTGCACTCCAGCCTGGGCAACAAGAGCAAGACTCTGTCTCCAAAAAAAAAAAAAAATGAAAGAAAAAAAGAAAAGAAATAATATATTCCCATGCAAGGAACAGGTTTTCTTTTATACAGTGTCATATTGGCAACCCCAAGAGAAAACAATGCAATAAGAATAAGTATCTTCCCAATGATTCCCTTGATATTTATCAAGAAATACCTCTGAATGTCTTTAACACCAGATGATAAAAACCATGCCTCTATAACAATTAAGAGTTTCTAATACTGATAAATATCCTAAAACATACAAATATCATCAAAATCTGCTTTGAATAGAATGGTTACACTGGCTAGTAGAAATAAAATCTTAAAAAGACTCAACATTTTAAAAGTATATTTTTAAAGTTTTATATAATATATCCATAAAGATGCAACAAGAACAGGTGTCTCCTTGGATTTTTTTGACTATGCTTTCTGACACCTTGCTCGGTCTGCAATTCTTCAGCAGAAGCCTAGCATATCATTCTCCCTGTATAAAGATCATTAACCTCAAGATACTTCTGGCTGGACTGTCCAACTCTTTTGCCATAGATTACCAAAATCTACTCCAGCAGGGTCCTGCAAAAGCACACCCAAGTGTTGCAATCAAATGTGTCCTAACTCTTCTGTAGGAACTCCTAATCCTTGTGTCACAGGTGTCCAAGAGAGCCATCACCCTCACTGGGATTCCCTTCTACCACTGTTGGTGCCTACTGTTTGCAGGGTTTTACAGTGAACTAAGCATCACAGTGACAGTAGTGGCAGCCATGCTGTCTACTCCTGCTTTAGAAATCTTCCTTTAACTGACAAACCTCTTCGGCTTTCATCCACAAACTCTGCAAAAAAAAAAAAAAAAAAAAGAAGAAGAAGAAGAAAAGAAAGAAAAAAATAAATTGGCATTGCTGCACAGTATATACTTAAGCAGTAAGAATGTCTGTCACCTGGTTCCTGAACTATCTGTGCCAATTGTGTCCATCAACAGGGACTCAAATACTAAAGACTAAAGGTGTTCACCACAGAACAGAAAACTGGGAACCAGACAACCAGATGACCAGTAAATGTAACTAAAAGACTTCAGATTAATTAAAAGCATAATTATTTTTTAGGGCAGAAAGGAAGATGTTGGACAGCTTCTGTAAAAGGGTCAGGTAAAACACAAAACGTAACTGGAATTCAAGTTATGTTACCAATAAGACCCTTTATAAAACATAAATATATTTTTAAACATATTTTAGAAATGTTTTATAAACACATTTTTAAAATGTTATAAAAACATATTTTTAAACATATTTTAAAAATCCACGTGTGTTTTATAATATGTAAGCAACAGGAAAGTTATTACTGAAAACTGTATGGCTCTTCAAAGTCAGACTTCAATTTGAAACCCAGCTCTATCACCCAGTCTCTTAGGCATGGGATAAACGATGAGTAACCATACAATTTATCATCCAAACCACAACACTTTTGAGAATATAAATGAGGGTATTAGTAAAAACCTGGACAATAAGCATAAAATAAAACTGCTCCAGGCAAAGAGAAACATAAAGTCACTTATCTAACAAGTACAACCTGGTCATGGGTTGTTATGAGTACCAAACAAATGCTTAGCACAGTTCCTGGCATAAGCTCTCTATTTATACTGGGTTATTCCTCATTTAGAACTGATGTCTCATTCATTACCTGGAGAAGGATTTTTAAAATTTTTTAAAAAGAAATTATGTCTCATAATAAGGTTTAATAACCACTGTCATGTATTTCTCCTTCAAACAATCTATTTTACCACTAATACCCCCATAATGTAACACTTTCTAAAATGCACTATAAAAATTAAATTAAATAATAGATGGAAATAACAACCTGCAATGGAACAAATATACTCTCTAGAAATAGAATTGATATTATTTAATACTATATCCAAATCGTTCTGGCCAAGAATTTCTCACAGTTTTTTTCACTGCTTACCTACCATGAAAGCTCTCAAAAATAACACACATTTCCCCTACTCTAAACCCAAGTGGATGCCACAATCCAAAAGACAGTTTCATACCATCAGTTATGGGACCCTCTTGCAGCAATTCAGTTTCCTTCTGCAGCAGCATTTCTCTCTCTCTCTCTCTCTCTAAGCAGCAGGTTCTCCAGGTCTTCAAAGCTCATTTTCTTGCTGTTGAGCTCCAGTGATTCAGAAATCACACAGGTGTGTTAAGTGATGGCTGCCAACATGAAATGCCAGGATTCTACCATCTGCTTCCCCACCTCTGCAGTGGAGTTCGTAAGGATCAGAAATAGCCCCCCCATTCACAAAAAACATACATATTCTTTCAGCATATTTATATTCACTGTCTAATATATGTGAGGCACACTAGCAGAATACTTATTCTCTCTCCTATCTATCAGACCATTTTGAACAAGAAGTCAGTAAACACATAGATAAGTGCTGGGATAAAATAGATAAAGCCATATCTAAAAAACAAAACACAAAACTTGAACTTCTTTCATAAGGCATGGGTTCTGACAGAGAATTTCTACAATTACAATCTAAATTATGTGTCTGTGCATGTCCAGTTTAGTGTAAAACAAACTGATGACCAGGGTACAAGAACTGACATACCCATCATGCTTTATATCAAACTCACAGAAATGTACATTTCCATGAATTTCCATTTTGTGGCCAGAAATAAACTCAAAACTCCTGTTAATAGAATGATTTATTCATGTTTCATGATAGAGACTAGAATAACTACTGCTTTCAACACTTTCTGCTGATAATTTATTTTTTCACAAGCAAACATACCTGAGACATACCCATCCATGCCCATTTATGAATGCCTTTGAAATGGTTACAAATACTAAGTGTGTAACAGTGCAACATTTTAAAATTGGAGATAATTCAATAGATGTAGAAAAGATTTTCCTATGTATTTAACAGCATTTAATCTATATCACTTCTCCTAACAATAATCTACCAATTAATAATTGCTATAAAGAACTTACTAGCATTTTCAAAGGACTACAAGTTATTATACCTGCTCTATATGAGCATTTATTTTTAATTAAGCCAGTTCTCTGGAGCAGAATATAGCCTTTGAGTGAGAAAGCACAAAACAAATAATGACCAGTGAAAACCACAGAGATCAATAAAATAAGCTTAATGCAATATCTAAATGAAACCAATATGCAACTATCAAGCCCATCAGAGAAGAGGTATTGTTATAGGCACTTCTTTAAATCACATGGACCTATCTACTAGGGCAAACTAATAAGAGCGCTGCAAAAATATTCTCCCCTCTGAGCATAAGCAATTTACTACCTTGGTATGGTAGAAGGGCAGCGCACCCATTTCTGTTTTTCTATGACACTTGCTAAGCTGTGAGAGTGCCCTACCTAAGCAGATATCGCAGACTTAGCTTTCCACATTCAGTTCTGTGTCATTACAAATATTAATTTTGTCTTTAGAAATATATTCCAAATTTATGTAATGTATTTATATGACAGTGAAATTAGAGCTCAAAAATATTGCCCTAATTCATCTCTATAGCAAATTGCTACACTATATTATACTTACTGCCTCTTTAATTTCACAGGAGAAAACATGTATCTGAAATTCTTCTGAACCATGGGAACTCTCTGTAAATGCAAAGCAATTGCTCTCTGTTGTTCCATCATGTCCACGTGCACAGAATAACACCTTATAGATTGGAAAAGATGCTATCTCCACATTGCTGGATTGGTCTATGATTCTGTAGAACAGTAATCAAAAGTTAGATAAAACATTAACTAACAAAGAAGAAAGACATATTTCCAGTTTGGTTTTTTAAAAAAGAAGAAAGACAAATATTTTTACTATGACAATGTAAGATATATAAACATAACTATCTTTTTATTTTTGAAACAGAGTTTCGCTCTTTCCCCTGGGCTGGAGTGAAGTAGGCCAATTTGGACTCACTGCAACCTCTGCCTCTTGAGTTCGAGTGATCTCCTGCTGCAGCCTCCAAGTACCTGGGATTAGATAACTACATCACGCCCAGCGAATTTTTGTATTTTTAGTAGAGACACAGTTTCGCCATGTTGGGCAGGCTCATCTCAAATTCCTGACCTCAGGTGATCCATCCACCTCAGCCTCTCAAAGTGCTAGGATTATAGGCATGAGCCACTGCACCCAGCCAAACATAACTATCTTAAAATCACAAAAATAAACTGGAACTAACAATGCAAGAGAGAACAAATTATCTTCATATTCATAACACACACACACATACATATAAATTCTTTATCATCTTCTGACAATTTCTTCATTCCTGTGTTTCCTATGATCCAACTCATTTACTCAAATGAGTTATACTTATACTCAAAGCTAAGTATATATGCCTGGTAACATCTGTATCACCCATCCCTAAAGTCTAGTATTTTTCTGTTATGGCAAAAGGAAAGCCAGTACAGAATACTATAGACTATCCCTGGAAAGTCCACCTTTATTCAGAGCAGCACCTATTAGTTTATCTAAGCCCCAATTTTTTGTACCACAGAAAAGGTCAGGTGGTTCCAAAGATGAATTCAACAATGGAATATAAAAGCTGAAAGGAGTCTGTGGGATTTAAACGCAAATAATTCTCTGACTTTCCCTACACAAATCCTTACTCCTGGCTGGGCGCAGTGGCTCACACGTGTAATCCCAGCACTTTGTGAGGCCAAGGTGGGTGGATCACTTGAGGTCAGGAGTTTGAGACCAGACTGACCAACATGGAGAAACTCCATCTCTACTAATAATACAAAAATTAGCCGGGCATGGTGAGGGGGCACCTGTATTTCCAACTACTTGGGAGGCCAAGGCATGAGAATCACTTGAAACCAGGAGGCAGAGGTTTCAGTGCTCCAAGATCGTGCCACTGTACTCAAGCCTGGGAAACAGAGTGAAACTGTCTCAAAAACAAAACAAAACAAAATGAAAAACCAAATTGTAAGTCCTGGATTGATCTAAACATTCAACACCCCTTCAAGATCTCAAATTGAGAAACTGAGGGGTAAGGAGACAACCCCAGGAATAAAGAGGCAAGTCAAAACATTAAATCTCTGTCAAGGTGTGTTTGGCAAATTGAAGCTAAACAGACAACATAGAAGACATTTAGAAAACAATTTTTCTTTGAAAAGATGTTTTGACATTTTTAGAAGATAACATATAAATAATATACATGCAAAACCCTTTCCTGAAAAACTCAAAGCATTTTTACCAAAACATTCTAAATTTATATTGGTTTTATTTTGGTACTCAGAACTTAGCTAAAGTTTTCCCACATTCTAAACTTCAGAGAATGAGGCAAATCAGCAAGTATTTTAGAAAGATTAAAGCAATTTACAGGGAATATTCCAGGTTCAAGACAAATTCAACCTCATTTCCTTGACCTGGTCTGCTTATTTGTTCATTCAGCAAATATTTGCTAAAATCTTGCAATGAATCACTTAACTTCCCGAGCCACTGAAGCTATAGCAGGGAAAAATACAAAGAACCTATTCTCACAAGCTTATAATCTAGCAAGGAAGATATCCAATAAACTAATAAGCAAATAAATATATCAATTCAAAGAAAAGTGCTATGAAGAAAAAAAAAAAAGGCCCAGTATGAAGAAGTTACATGATGTAACCAAGGAAAACTTCTTATGATAAAATGTTTACTGAGATGAAACTGAAGAGAAACAGAAAAAAACATTGGAAAATCAGGGAAAGATTACTTAGGGGGTATAAAGATAATATGCTAAGGTCCTGAGGTGGGAATTGTGACTGATAAGTCCTATGAGAACAAATAAAGGGCTAGTTATGACTGGAATATAGTGAATGATGAGAGAGAAAGGGAGAGGACAGTGGTACTAATAATGCAAGAAAACAGACTATCTTTATATTCTTGCAAAGCTTACACACACACACACACACACACACACACACACACTTCTGCATCTTCTTTTGATGAATGAAGAGAGAAGGGAGGAGGGAGACAAAAGGACAGAGAGAGACAGAGAAGGGAGTCCTCTTGAATGAGATTAGTATTCTTTTTTTTTTTTTTTTTTTTTTTTAAGCCTACAGCACCCGGTATTCCCAGGAGGTCTCCCATCCAAGTACTAACCAGGCCCGACCCTGCTTAGCTTCCGAGATCAGACGAGATCGGGCGCGTTCAGGGTGGTATGGCCGTAGACGAGATTAGTATTCTTATAAAAGAAACTCGGGGCTGAGCGCGGTGGCTCACGTCTGTAATCCCAGCACTCTGGGAGGCTGAGGCGGGTGGATCACCTGAGGTCAGGAGTTCGAAACCAGCCTTACCAACATGGAGAAACCCATTCTCTTCTAAAAATACAAAATTAGCCAGGCATGGTGGTGCATGCCTGTAATCCCAGCTACTCGGGAGGCTGAGGCAGGAGAATTGCTTGAACCCAGGAGGTGGAGGTTGCAGTAAGCTAAGATTGCACCATTGCACTCCACCCTGGGCAACAAGAGTGAAACTCCGTCTCAAAAAAAAAAAAAAGAAGAAGAAAGAAACCCCAGAGAGCTCTTACATTCTCTTCCACCATGTAAGAATACATGAACCAGGAAGCAGGTCCTCACCAGACACCAAATATGCTGGAGCTTTGATTTAGGAACTCCTAACCGCTAGAAATATGAAAAATAATGATCTGTTGTATGTAAACCACCGGTCTATGGCAGTTTGTTACAGCAGCCCAAACAGACCAAGAAGAAAGGAAGGAAGGAGGAAGAGGGGAAGAACAAGTTGGAGCAGTAGGTCAACAGTGGCTATCATGATAAGGATTTCAAATATAACCACAAGTGTGACTGAGGCGAAAGCTGAATGTGGGAGATTAACATTATCTGACTTTCTTTTTTTAATTAAGATGGGGTCTCTGTCACCCAGGCTGGAGTACAGTGGCATGATCTTGGCTTACTACAACCTTCGTCTCCCAGGTTTGAGTGAGTCTCCTGCCTCAGCCTCCCAAGTGGCTGGGATTACAGGCATGCACCACCATGCCTTGCTAATTTTTGTATTATTTTGACCAAGCTGGTCTTGAACTCCTGACCTCAAGTGATCCACCTGCCTCAGGCTCACAAAGTGCTGGGATTACAGGCATGAGCCACCGCACTCAGCCCTGACTTAAATTTAAAGAAACTAACAGTTCGGATGACATAATGTATTATTCCTAATTAAGCATAAGAGAAAAAAGTCATTTTGCTTCTTTACAGTCTAATGTAAATAACTTAAAATCTATGACTCACTCCAGTTTCTTTGAACCGCTATTACTTGACAAGCTGAAGGCAGATATTTATGCTCATTCAGGACAGAGAAATACACATTACAACTATTTTTATAGTTTTATTTCTATTTATAATATTCTAAGCATAATTGTTGATATGGGTTTGGTTCTGCGGCCCCACCCAAATCTCATGTCAAATTGTAATCTCCAATGTTGGAGGTGGGGCCTGGTGAGAGGTGATTGGATCATAGGGGCAGTTTCTTATAAATGGTTTAGCACCATGTTCTAACTCATAGGTGGGTGTTAAACAATGAGAACACGTGGACACAGGGAGGGGAGCGTCACACGCTGGGGTCTGTGGGGGGGAAATAGGGGAGGGATAGCGGCGGGTGGGGAGTTGGGGAGAGAGAGCATGAGGAGAAATGCCAGATATAGGTGACAGAGAGGAAGGCAGAAAATCACACTGCCATGTGTGTACCTATGCAACAATCTTACATGTTCTTCACATGTACCCCCAAACCTAAAATGCAATAAAAAAATAAAATAAATAAAATTAAAATAAATGGTTTAGCACCATCCCCTCGGTGCTGTTCTCATGACAGTCAGTTCCATGAGACCTGGTTGTTTAAAAGTGTGTGGCACCGCCCCACTCTCTTGCTCCTGCTCCTGCTCCTGCCATGTAAGACGATTCTGCTTCCCCTTGCCTTCTGCCAAGACTGTAGGTTCCTGAGGCCTCCCCAGAAGCTGAGAAGATGGCCAGCATCATGCTTCCTATAGAGCCTGCAGAACCAAGAGCCAATTTAACCTCTTCTCTTTATAAATTATCCAATCTTAGGTATTTATTGCAGTGCGAGAATAAACTAATACAACTGTTCAGATGCTCCTTTCAAACAGTGAACAGTCTAAACCTAAACATGTTTACTTTGCATGTCTACAGTGTGAGTTCACAGTAAGTCCTACACGTGATGATGCTATTAACATCCTCGCCACCACCCAACAGACTTACTTAATACATGACTAAAGAAAAAAACTTACAACTTACCTCACAGAACCTTCCGGTACATTTGGCACATACAGGGTAACAGGAAAGGGGTACTGACTGGAAGATTTCATGGTTGCCATTGCCCGTAAAGCCTCTACTTCATTACGTGGGGAAGAAACCTTCATACATCCTAAGTAGGTCAGTTTATTAAATAAAACACTATCTTCCTCAGGTAGTCCACCTGGAGAAGATGATCTGGGTGTAGACATTTCTGAAGAAACAAAAAAGAAATACTCAAAAGTCGATGCAAAACTCCACCATCATTATAATCTAGCCAATGCCCACAAAGAAATGAAATATTTAAACAAAATATAGGTCTCTTTGTATTTTCATTTCTTTTATATTTAAAATTTTTAGGATTTAAAATTTATCATTCCAGGATTTTAAAATCCTAAATCTTATGTCAGAGTTCCAGAGCCAGCTATTTCGTACTCTCAAATCTCTCAAAATATTATCTTACTTAGCTATAAATTCTTCAGATGGAAGAAAAAAATTAAGCTTTATATTTTAAAAAATCAAAAATATAGAGTACAAGTATGTGAAAGAAAATAGAACCTCTGGTCTCCAAACTCACTATGCCAGAGCAAAAGATGAGCCTGGGAACTGAGTCACACAATACTGCCTTTCTTTTGTTCCCAAACAGATAGCTGTGTCACAGGCCTGTGTCATGGCCTCATCCATACACCAAAAGGGCACATATCTCCCCAGATGGCTTCCCTCACAGATTACTCACAAGGAAATTCCTTGTGAGCTTATAAGCCCCTAAATCTTTTAAGATATGTATCCTCCCATAAACTAGCTCTACAACTGAGTTCTGTCAAATCTCATCTTGACAATGTCAATTATCAGCTTACCTTCACAGACACAGGAGACGAGATCAGAAATCTCTAATCATCACTAAGATGAATGCATAACTGACTTTTTCCTCTACTCTGTCTTTTCACATGTAAAATGTAGATTTATTAGGCTAGTCAGAGCCTCACAAGAATGTAACCACTTGCCTCACTGCCTACCTTTCCCTCTTTTTTAACTTGTGTTTGCACTTTCCCTTTAAACACTGAAGTTCTCAAAACCCCTCTAGAAAAGCACAGGTCACAGTTGCCACTGTGGCTTATGTTTTTCCCAGGCACATACTAAACCCTTGACTAAATAAACCTCTATCGATTGAGACCTGCCACTTTTGGGTTAACAAGTGATATAGAACAATAAGGAGAAAAAAACTACGCTAAAGATAGAGTGAATTAGGCCAAAAATAATGAGGATTAAATAAAAGCAAATCAGTTAAGTTTCTCTTGACTGTAAAGATCCATCAGTGCACCACATTTATTAAGTAGCCTAACTTCTTAAGCAAAAAAAAAAAAGCAATGTTAAAATGTTACATCTCATACCAACAACAAGCGTCAAGCTCCTTATCTCCCTCATTCCTGGTTTGCTGGCTTCTATGAACTATGTAAGTGTTCCAAAAGAATATTTTTCCTCGAAATAATTATTTTTAATAATGAATCTATGACTGCTTCACACAATTCCATCCTCATCATAATGAATTTCTTAAAAAAAAAAAAACTGTTCATTTTATTCTAAAATAAATGCAGGCAGTAGAAGTCCAATTGTGGTTAGAGAGCATCCATCTGCATGTATAAGGTAGTATAACATCCTCCCTTCATGTCCCCACCTAAAATCCACATTCTGCTTATCTCAAATGCTTCCCCTCTGTTACCTACATTTGTGCTGCACAAAATTAAGCATACATGTATCACTTGAACTAGGTCCTTGCAGCATTTTCAGACTGCCATTACCTGGATTCCTCTTATAGGATAGGGTTTTAATAAATAATTCACAAAAACCATTTCAAATTTCCCCACTCCAGCTCCTAAATATGCTAAAATATGAAACTTCACCACTAACTTTTTTGTTAAGGAATTAAAGCCATTCAAAATGAACTACTTCATCTATATGTTCTTCAACCACTGAAACATGTTTTTCTCCTTTCTTCAGTCAGTTCAATATAATGTATTTCAAAAGGGATAAATAAAAAACTACAAATACATTTTAATATGTTTAAATTATTTGTTTTGTATTATATACATATATGTTATTACATACTTTTCTTAATGTAACAAGCACTTATGCAGTAACAATAAGACTGATGAGCCTGAGTGATTAAGTCGTTCAAGTGGTCTAACATATGTGTAACTAGAGTCTTAAAAAAAGAAAAAAGGCCAGGCGCAGTGGCTCACACTTGTATTCCCAGCACTTTGGGAGGCCGAGTTGGGCAGCTCATGAGGTCAAGAGATCAAGACCATCCTGGCCAACACAGTGAAACCCTGTCTCTACTAAAAATACAAAAAAATTAGCCGGGCATGGTGGCACGCGCCTGTGGTCCCTGCTACTTGGGAGAATGAGGCAGAAGAATCGCTTGAACCCAGGAGGCAGAGGTTGCAGTGAGCCGAGATTGCGCCACTGCACTCCAGCCTAGTGACAGAGCAAGACTCCAACTCAAAAAAAAAAAAATTATATATACATAATGAGTGGGAACTAAAGAGAAACAATAAAAATAATATAAATAAAAAAGAGAAAAGAAGAAGCCAAAAAGAAGTTGTTTGAAGAGGCATTTCACAAATCTGTGTAACCCAAGATTCATGACTCTATTAGACCCCAAATATAAAACAGTACAGAAATTGATCCAAACATAACAAATGAAAAAACTGGCAGATAAGGCCTATACAGTGACTATTATAAATATGATCAAGGATTTAAAGAAAAACATCTAACAAAATAAGAAGAAAAATGAAAGACATAAAAAAGAACCAAAAGAAATTCTAAAGCTGAAAAAATATAAGATCTGAAGCAAAATATGCCCTAGGTAGATATAATAGCAGTTTCTAAATTGCAGAAGAAAAGAGGAATTTTAAAGGAAGTTCCTTGGGCTACAGGAAAATGATACAGAGAAAATTGAAGAGCACCAGTAGGAGAAAAAGACCTATTCCTTGATTTATAATTTCTTCAAAATATAACAGACTATTTACCCCTTCCACACTCTTCGTGGAAGCCTTTCTCCTCCTTTCATTCTCTTTTCTCTACCTAAATAAAATCAACTTTCTGCAAAAAAAAAATACAACACAGACTATTTAAAGCAAAAAAAGAAAAAGAAAAAAAAAACCCACAGTATTTTGTAGAATTTGTAACATATACATTAGCAGAATGAATGACCGCAGAAGCATAAAGTCCAGACAGTAACAAAAAATTCTCATAATGTACATGAAGCGTTATGATATTATTAGGATGTACATGTGTTAAAGACTTGGGTTATAAACTCCAGAGCAATCACTAAAATAATAAAACAAAAATACATACCTAATGTGCCAATAATGGAGATAAAACAGAACATTAAAAAAATATATAGAAGAAGGCAGGAAAGGGAGAGAAAAAACCAGAAGAGACAAAGAGAAAACAAATAGCAAGAGAGTAAGTATATTTAGATCCAAATATATTAAAAATTACATCAAAGGAAATGGTCAGCTTTTTCTGTAAAGGGTCATATGGTAAATATGTTAGGTTTTGTAGGCCAAGAGACAAAACCTACAATATTATGCGAGTATTTATACAAGTGAGAAAACAACCTTCCACAGACTTTTTTACAAAATTTAAAACTTAGTTATGGATACTGAAATTTGAATTTCATGTCAAGCTTCATGTGTTACAATATTATTCTCCTTTTGACATGTTTCAATCATTTAAAAATGTAAAAATCATTTCTACTTTGCAAGCCACATCATAAACAAGTAGGAATGGAATTTGGTCCACAGATAGTAGTTTGCTTACCCTAGTCTAAACCCAACTAAAAGACTGAGATTGTCAAACTGGATTTTAAAAAGCTATCTACAAGAAACACAGTTTAAAGACAAAAGTAGGTGAAAAGTTTTTTTTTTTTAAGGAAAAAGAAAAATATATACCACGCAAACACCAATTATAAGAAACCAAAGGTGGCTATATTAATATCAAGAAAAACTAGTCCTCAGAACAAGGAATTTTAAAAAGAGAAAAAGATATTTCACAATGCTAAAATGATCAATTCATTAAGAAAACAGAACAATTCTAAGTGACTATGCCCTTAATAGCAGAACTTCAAAACAGTTGAAACAAACACTAGCAGAACTCAAGATGATTGAACTGGGCCAGTCAAGTTGAAGTGATAAGTCTGTTATAATTTATCTCTTCTACAGATTATACCTGAAAACTCTTGACAGAATCTAAAAAGCAACTACCTGAGGACTTTCTTTTTTTATTCATAAGGGGTCTCGCTACGTTGCGCAGGCTGGTCTCGAACTCCTGAGCTCGAGTGATCCGCCCACCTTGGCTTCCCAAAGCCCTGGGATTACAGACGTGAGCCATCACACCCAGCCTCCTTTAAAAAAAGTTAACAGGAATAGCTAGATTGGAGAGGAAAGTAAAAACCTGAACCTCTGTTACAGTGCTGTGTTTTCCATTTTTGTCATCATCACCTCCCAGCTTTGACGTAAGGGTGGCCTGAGTTACAGAACTGTGCAGTGAGCAACAAAACAAAGAAATCCAGTATTTCTGGCCAAATAACAGAAAAAGAGGTCCAGGCAAACTAGAGAGTATTTGGGAAATCATGACTTGTTTCTGTTTTGTTTTCTCACCGAGTTCTACCACATGCTAGCCCCAATCACAGAAATGCCTGCAATGCTGATAGTGGCAGTGATACTGTAACCATCCACAATCTGGAGGGAAAGAAATGTGTCTCAAAGGCTAAAATACTGAAACAAAGAGGCCCCTATAGTCCAAAAATGGAAAAGAAAATCTCTATCATTTTTCCTCTCTTTTCTCTCACTACTTTGTCCAAAAGTTGGCTCCAGACATGCAATTCTGCACAGCACAAAGCAGCAAAAACTCTAAAAAAGAAACATGTCTTTCTACTCAGAGGAAGAAGGAAAATGGGCCCAAGGAAGCCAGAGAGTGTGAGGAAATCTTAGAGGGGAGAGACGTGAAGAAGATAATCCCCTAATTCTGTGTGTGAACTAATAAACTGTGTACGCATGTAGAACATGTGCTTCTGAAGAAGCACAGCAAAGGTTTTAAGAATTGAAATAACTTTGAAACCAGAAACCAAGACAGATCTTCCAGTCTGAACACAACCAGATAGAATGTCTGCTTTAAAAAAAAAAAAAAAAAAAACTCAACATTCTTCAGAGAATTTTAACAAGAAATAGTCACAAAACATAAGATTCAAAAAATCTGGGGAACAAGCCAATTACTCAACAAACAAAAAAACATAAAAGGGTGACCTATTCTTAAGTGAAAAAATAAGCCACAGACCAATCCCAAGATGTCCTAGCTGTTGGAATCATCAACTGCTTTAAAATTGGTATAATAGTACTCTATAAAATCAATGTGAATACACCTGTAATGAATAAAAATATCAAAACTATCATGGAAGGTGCTGTGATTACGTTCCCTACACAAATGCATCTAGTCCTATTGTGTAGCAGTTTGGCTATACCTATACTTACCCTGTACCAAGGTTCAGAAATGAATCACAAGTTCCCTAAGCCAATTAGGATAATCCCATCCCCTCTGTCAGAGTGACTTATTTAGAGGTTTGAATGTAACCCAGTCCTACAGCTATCAGTTCATGTTATTTCCCTCATCACTAGAAAATGGTTCCGTTAGTCCAATCAGAGTGAAACTCAGAACTTTCATTCAATCAGTAAAAGAGGCCAGATCCAGGTACACTGGCTCACACTGGTAATCCCAACACTTTGGGATGCTGAGGTGGATGGATTGCTTGAAGCCAGGAGTTCAAGACCAGCCTGGGTAACATGGCAAAACCCCAACACTGCAAAAAAAAAAAAAAAAAAAAAAATTAGCTGGGCATGGTGGCACATGCCTGCCATCCCAGCTACTCAGGAGGCTGAATGGTAGAAAGATTGCTTAAGCCCAGAAGTTCAAGGCTGCAGTGAGCCGTGATTGCACACCACTGCACTTCAGCCTGGATGACAGAATGAGACCCTGTCACCAAAAAATTTTTTTAAAAAACCAATAAAAGAATGAAGACTTTCTCCTTGACACCAGGCATAAACAGGTCACCTACCCTTACCTACCACCAGTTTCTGCTGGTAGCTACTTTGGAACCAGCTAAGGAAGAAGGTAATATAGAGAAGATCAGAGCTGAGTAGTTTACCAAAAGAACACCATCAGAGCCTAGATCAAACTATACCTGTGGTGTTTAAGCCAGTTCAAGCTGGGAGTTGGTTTTGGTTTTATTTATTTATTTTTGCACCCAAAAGCATCTTGACTTATAAGCTACTATTCAAAGTACAAATCCTAATTATTCACAGATGTATTTATTATTTAATACATTGCTGGAATTGATATAGCTTACTTAGAATTTTTACCAAATATAACTTTAAATCAGTACAGTGAGACTGAGTAAAAAGGTACATGATATGAAAGACTATGTCCATTACACTATTCTGTGATGTCTAAGTATTTGCTCATTCGTTCAGTAAGTACCTGTTGAGGACCTATCATGCATGAAGTACTGGGGGTAAAATGAGGACCCAGACATAGTCCTTGTTCCCAAAGAACATTAAGACCTGATTTTATAGGCAGAGATACAGGCAGAAACATAAGAACACCAAAGTGGAAACTCTCAACGGGAACTGCAAGCTTGAAAACAGCTAATAGTTTTTTCTGATTTTCATCTTAAAATTTTCACTATTACTTTATCCTAATTCTTTAATAGTTTCTAAGAAATCAATACAGTACCTGTGTTAGATGGATCCAATATTAACTGAAGAGATGGCTTATTGGTTTGGCTGACTGGAATATCTCCAAACGAATTATCTGAAATCTCACTGGAACTTTGACAGTCAACAAGAAGACTGCTTTGCCTTTTCTCAGAATCTCTCAAAATCTCTTCCATGGCTTTTTCCAATTGTTCATCACCATTAGAAACTATCTACAGACAGAGCAAGACAATTCTGTTTTAATTCTATTACAGTTCTGAAGCTAAATTTTATGAAAATATTTCATTTCTAAAAGAAATTAAAAGAATCTAAATATTTAAATATGGTTACTAAATACTAAGAAGTTGTACCACTATACTTAATTTCACATATATAATACATTAAAATCCTGATTATAAAACTAAATTAGAGGAAGATTATTAGTTTCACAAATGGATTCTTTATAAAACACTTAAGGCAGTTTCCAACTACATTTTATATAAGATCCTATTTACAGAGATGTATTTATCTTTTTTTCCTCTTTCTTTTTTGAGACAGAGTCTCTCTCTGTTACCCAGGCTGGAGTGCAATGGTGCAATCTTGGCTCACTACAACCTTTACCTCCTGGGTTCAAGCAATTCTCGTGCCTCAGCCTGTTGAGTAGCTGGGACTACAGGCGTGCACTACCACACCCAGCTAATTTTTGTATTTTTTGTAGAGACAGGGTTTCACCACGTTGGCCAGGCTAGCCTTGAACTTCTTACCTCAAGCAATTCACCCACCTTGGCCTCCCAAAGTGCTAGGATAACAGGCATGAGCCACCATGCCTGGCCCTTCTTTTTCCTCTTTAGGAACACATCCTAAAAATCAGATAACCTTACATTTATATGTCTAAAGGGAAAAATAGATAAATTTAAATAGACAGGGTCTATTATGAATACCATTTAAAAGGTCACATTTCTTATCATAGCATAACCGTATTTCTGATTTCTTTACAAATTGTTTGCTAGCTCCCAAGATGAGTATTGCTAATTTCCTTACCCTTAAGTTGACTCATAGGTTTTCAAAGGCAGGTGAGACACAAAGCCTAAGCAAATAAATGATATCTTAAACACAAGAATGCTAAAATACAGGTATCTAAAAATAAAGCTATTGATGATTTAAATAAAATTACAAAACAACATATTCTCAACATAAGCATTTAGTAATCTCATTTTTAGAATATATTTTAGTAGACTGATATACTAATACACCTTTGATCCCATGGTTAATACTAAATAAAAGTCATAAATTAATTCATAATACTTTAAACTAATTTTCCTATTCCTGTTTCTAGGGGATAGTTATACCGTTTTGAAGCCTATGCAACTGAGTTTGCTTGCTTCCTTTTCTTTTACTTTGAAAGTGCAACACAAAAGTGAAAAAGAAAAGGGATCATATCTAAACAAAAATTCAAATGCTAAAAATATAAGATGTATGCTTTAAAAACATTCAGACAAGTTAACTTAAATCACACAACAGAACATTATCAGCTATTTAAAACGTAAAAATCATAAAGAAAAAAAGTCTCTCAAATGAAAGCAATACATTTAATTAACTTCTAAAACCCAGCAGTAAGCGAAACAAAAACACCCAGATAAAGTAATGTAAAACTTAACTATTATGTCTAATTCACCAATTATCCTTTCCCTTCTTTTTCCTCTTTCATTCTTCCCACTAAAATTCCAAATTAAAAGGTAAATAACCAAAAGCAAGAACTTTTTTAAAATACATAAACCAAATAATTAGGCTCTGGATAAATCAAACACTGATTTTATTCTGAAAGTCAGCACTTGAGAAAAACCTTTGGATTTTACACATCTCCTGAGGTTAAGTTTTAAATAGTTTTTTAAAAAACATTAAAAATTGTATCATATGTAGAAAAGAAAAAAAATACCTTCAGTTGAGGTTTTTCTTCATGTTTTGTAGAATTATCATCTGCATACTGAGAAACCAAAACAAATTCTTCACTGTTCATTGTAGCCACAGAATCAGATGATCCACTAACCTTCTGTAATGAAGCTCTGACCTCCATTTCAGTTCTTTAAACTTCTCTTCCCACATCCACCTGGAAAAACTAAAGGGATTTAAAAAAAAAAAAAAAAAAAAAGTACTGATTAAAAACATGAAGCTTTAAAAGTGGTTCATGTGAAGAAGAATCCTGCTGGCTAGATAATTATCTCAAAATTAGGGAGGCTACTTTCTTGGACTGAGCCACTTAATGGAAATGTACTCTCTCCTCATCCTAAGTTTCCAGACTAATAGAGCCATACTGTTATCTAAATATTTACACACACCGGTCCATATCTTAACCAAACAGATTTATCACTGTTTACTTGAAACACTCTCTCTCATTTCTCTTAGAAATACTGTTTTATTTTCTTTTTAATAGAGGAAATAATTAAATGATACTAGAAATACCAACAAATCCATGCACAGACACAAAACCATATTCACTGAGACTGCTTTAGTAATTAAATCTAAATGTTTAAAAAAAAAAAAAAACTTATCTCCTCAAGACCGAATATTGTACCTGCAAATATTTTTTCTAAGTAACTAAAGTTAACTAATACAGAATTCAACATCCTAAGACATATACCTTCTCTTTCCTGACACATTATTATTTATTAACACCAAAAAGAAAAAGAAAAAAAGTTTCTATATTGCATTCAAGTAGCAAATAATGTTTCAGTAATCAAACACAGTGTAATTCTGTTTTCTGGCTAGATCTCTACAGCATAGAAACAACACTCACTATCATATCCAGAAGTTCATGTACTCAGATACTAAGTTTAACTGAAGACCTGTATTATGTAACAGACACAACTTAGCCCTGAGGTTACATAAGTGAACAAGGCAGACAAGTAGCCTGCACTTCTGGGGCTTATATACTCGTGAGGAAACAAACAAGAAAGTGACAAATGGTGATTCCAAGTCACTCTAAAGGCTGTGCAGAAAATAAACACATTAATGTGACAAATAGTAGCTGTGGGAAGTATAGGAATAAATTAAGGTGGGAGGAAAAAACTCTCTGAGAGGAAAATATCTGAGCCTAAACCTAAAAGGCAAAAAAAAAGAACCCTATTATTACACAATCTGCTCAGTGACCAAATCAGTAATATGATAGAGGGGCAGGACAAGCAGGCTGGGGCTAAAGAACACAGGACCTTGTAAACCATAGTAAGTCTACTGATCCATGCCTAAAATCCTCCCAGAAATGTTATTTTTCTAATTAGGTTACCTTTTTCATTACAGCCTACAAATATAGCTGCAATATTCCACTTTGCCATTAGGTGACACTAACACCATTACTCTTGGCAATAAAAAGACTGATTCCAGCTTCAGGTTACACGTGTATAGAAGTAAGTACTTTCCAACTTTATAAAAAAATCAAAATTTTCAAGACTATCAAAATAAATAATAAAGATACTCTTGAACCAGTGTAATTAGTTAGCCATCATTTATTTTTGTTATGCATGTTAATACCCTTTCTTTTTAAAACCTTTCAAGCAACATTCATCTGTCCTCTGAAGGTTTTTTCTCACTTTGCATGTTATGCTTCTAAAACTGCAGAATTTGTTACCAGCCAGGTCTTTACTCTTCCAGAAGGCACTATTAATCCCTAACTGGCAACATACCACATATTCCAGATGTCTTTCTTTGGTCAGTCCTTCAAGTCCTTCTCAGGTTGCTGCTCCTCTACCTTATTTCTAAATACTGGAAATTCCGAGTTCAGATCCTGACCCCTTTTCCCTTGTCACATATTCACTCTAAGTAATATCTCTCATTGTCATGGACTAGAATACCATCTACAGGTCTCCCAAATTTCTATCCCAACTCAAATGTCTTTTTTAAATTCCTGCCCTGAAATCCAGCTCTCTATTTGTTAATGCCTGACTTTTGAATAAAAGCCATTTTACCTGGGTTGAGATGATAATCATTATAGTTTTGATTTGCATTTCTCTGATAATTAGTGTTGCTAAGCACTTTTTAATATGCCTGTGTGCCATGTGTATGTCTTCTTTTGAGAAAAGTCTATGCAAATCTATTGTCCATTTTTAAATTACAGCTTTATTTTTTATTTTCGGAGACAGAGTTTCACTCTTGTCACCCAGGCTGGAGTGCAGAGTGGCAAGATCTTGGCTCACCGCAACCTCCGCCTCCCGCGTTCAAGCGATTCTCCTGCCTCAGCCTCCTGAGTAGCTGGAATTACAGGCATGCGCCACCATGCCCAGCTAATTTTTGTATTTTTAGTAGAGACGAGGTTTCACTGTGTTGGCCAGGCTGGTCTCAAACTCCTGACCTCAGATGATCCACCCACCTGAACCTTCCATGCTGGGATTACCACTGTACCGGGTCTAAATTAGATTTTTAATTAGATTAAACTTTTTCCTACAGAGTTGTTTGAGCTCCTTATACATTCTGGTTACTAATCCCTTGTCAGAT
Organism: Cheracebus regulus; assembly: GCA_963574635.1. NCBI lineage: Eukaryota > Metazoa > Chordata > Mammalia > Primates > Pitheciidae > Cheracebus > Cheracebus regulus. The sequence continues at coordinate 28,116 of CAUYQU010016108.1, forward strand.
GGGTAACTTGCAAATATATTTTCTCATTTGGTGACAAATTTCCCATTTGTCTCTTCACTTTGTTGATTGTTTTCTTTGCTATGCAGACACTTTTTTAACTTGATGTGATACCATTTGTCCATTTTTGCTTTTTTTGCCCATGCTTTTAGTGTATCAAAGAAAACTTTGCCCAGTCCAATGTCCTGGAGAGTTTCCTCAATAATTTCTCTTCGTAGCTTCAAAGTTTGAGGTCTCATATTTGAGTCTTCACTGTATTTTAATTTTGTTTTTGTGTATGATGAGATACAGGGGTCCAGTTTCATCCTTCTGTATACAGATAGCCATTTTTCCCAGAACCATTTACTGAACAGATTGTCCTTTCCCCAGTGTATGTTATTAGCAGCTCAGTCAAAACTGAGTTCACCGTAGATGTACAGATTTATTTCTGGGTTCCCTGTTCTGTTCCACTGACTAGGTGTTTCTGGTTAGTATTGTTTTTTCCCGTTTTGGTTACTATAGCTATGTTGCATAATTTAAAAGTAATGTGAATGCTGCAATTTTTTAGGATAGTTTTGGCTATTCTGGGTCTTCTGCGGTTTCATCTAAGTTTTAGGACTGTTTTTTTCTATTTCTGTGAAGAATATCATTGGTATTTGATAGGGACTACATTTAATCTGTAGATTACTTTGGGTAGTATGAGCATTTTAATAATATTGATTCTTCCAATCCATGAACATGGAATATCTTTCCAATTTTGTGTCCTCTCCGATTTCTTATATCAGTGTTTTATGGTTTTCATTATGGAGATCTTTCACTTCTTTGGTTTATTCCTAGGTATTTTATCTTACGTGTAGCTACTGTAAATGGGATTACTTTCTTGGTTTCGAGTTCATATTTTTCACTGTTGGCATATAGAAATGCTACTGATTTTTGTATGTTGGTTTTATATCCTCCAACTTTAATAAATCTGTTTATCAGTTCTAATAGGTTTTTGGTGGAGTCTCTGGGTTTTTCCAAATATAAGACCATATCATCTACAAACAAGGATAATCTGACATTTTCCATTCCAATTTGGATGCCCTTTATTGCTTTCTCTTGTCTGATTGCTCTAACTAGGATCTCCAGTATATGCTGAAAACAAAAGTGAAGAAAGTATGCATCTTTATTGTGTTCTCAATCTCAGAGAAAAGGCTTTCAGCTTTTCCTCCATCAGTATAATATTAGCTATGGGTCTGTCACATATGGCTTTTATTATATTGAAGTATGTTTCTTCCTTACCCAGTTTTTTAAGGGTTTTTATCATAAAGGGATGAATGTTTTCAAATGCTTTTTTATCATCAACTGAAATCATTATATGGTTTTTGCCCTTCATTCTATTTATATGATATATATCACACCGATTGATATGTGTCTGCTGAACCATACTTGCATCTCTGGGATAAATCCTGCTGATCATAACGAATTTGATCTTTTAAATGTGTTCCCATGTTTGGTTTACTAACATTTTTTTGAGGATTTTTGCATCGATATTCACTAGAGATATTAGCCTACAGTTGTATGTTTTTGATTGTGTCTTTGATTTGGGTATGAGGGTAATACTCGCCTTTTAGAATGACTTTAGACGTATTTCCTTCTCCTCTATTTTTTTAGAATAGTTTGAATTTTTTTTTTTTTTTTTTTTTTGAGACAGAGTCACACTCTGTTGCCCAGGCTGGAGCGCAGTTGCATGATCTCAGTTCACTGCAACTTCCAACTCCCAAGCAATTCTCCTGCCTCGGCCTCCAGAGTAGCTGGGACTACAGGCATGCACCCACCACACCCAGTTAATTTTTGTATTTTTAGTAGAGACAGGGTTTCACCATATTGGCCAGGCTGGTCTTGAACTCCTGACCTCAGGTGATCCACCTGCCTCAGCCTCCCAAAGTGCTGGGATTACAGGCATGAGCCACCATGCCCTCCTGGAATAGTTTGAATATATTCAATTAGTTCTCTAAATGTTTGGGAAAGTTCATCAGTGAAGCTATTAGATCCCAGGCTTTTTTTCCACTAGGACATGTTTTATTAATGCTTCAATCTCATTACTTGTTAATGATCTATTCAGGTTTTGGATTTCTTCATGGTTCAATCTTTATAGATTGTATGTGTCTAGGAATTTAGCCATTTCTTCTGGGTTTACCAATTTATTGGCACATAGTTGCTCATAGTAACCACGAATGATCCTTTGAATTTCTCCAATATCAACTGTAATGCCTCCTTTTTCATCTCTGATTTTATTTATTTGGATCTCTCTTTTTCTTGTAGTCTGGCTATGGGTTTGTCAATTTTGATTAACTTTTCAAACAACCAGCCTTTAGTTTTGCTGATCTATTATATTGTTTTCTTCATGTCAAATTCATTTATTTCTGTAGGAGATCAGTCAGAGTGATAGAAGAAACTATAGGGAAAGGAACAGGCCTTCTGAAAGGTCAGAAGGCTCTGCACAGCTTCAGGGGAGACTAAGCTGAAGGCAGCTGTTCTCTGACCTTGAGGCAGAGGGCAAGGAGTAGGTACAAGGAAGTGTAGGGAAATTTATCATAAACAGGCTTGTTTACTTATGTTGACCAGGAACCAACCTTTGATCATCCCCCTTGCCGTGTGTGAGGTTCCCTGAAGGGGGGACAATAAATGTTAATTGTTCGAAGCCTGTGTTTGCTCCAGGCTTTTGGCATTATGTCTACACTAAATAAAAGCAAGCAGCTCCAGCTTGTCCGGGCTGCTGCACCTTGGCCACAAGAGCTCAGCAATCCCCTAGGTGCTCTTACTCTGCATACCTGTGTTTGAGTATTCCTTTCATCCATCGCTCAGCCAGGGTCTAGGGGACAGACCTGGTATATTTCTGCCCTGATCTTCATTATTTCTTCTACTAATTTTGGGTTTGGTTTGCTCTTGCTTTTCTGGTTCTTTAAGATGTATTGTTAGATTGCTTACTTGAAGTTTTTCTTCTTTTCCAATGTAGGCAGTTACAGTTATAAATTTCCCTCTTAGTACTGCTTTAGCTGTATCGTATACGTTTTGGTACGTTGTGTTTCCATTATCATTTGTTTCAATGAATTTTTCAATTTCCTCCTTAATTTCTTCATTGACACACTGGTCACTCAGGAGCATGTTGTTTAATTTCCATGTGTTTCCATAGTTTCTAAAATTTCTCTTGTTACTGATTTCTATTAGGTTGGTATAAACCCGCAATTACTTTTGCACCAATATAATAGTTTCATTCTGTTGTAGTCAGTGTAAGGCCGGTTGCATTGCTGGGAGCTCGGACGTACCCCACCCCCCGCCCCGCCCCTTTTTTCCCTTCTACAAGCCCGGAGCAAGCTCAGACACGCTCGGGCACGTTCCCTTCTCCCTTGCTCGTACAGCCTGGTCTTCTCTTAAAAAGCCCAGTATGCAAACAAAGTGCTGCAACCATAGCTTCTTAATAACCAATAGCAGCTAAGCCTTAACAAACAATAGCAGCCGAGTTTTAACAAGCCAAGTCCTAGGTCAAGGTTTGTAACTTACCCAATAGCAGTCTTGCTCTCCCACAACCAATCGAGCTGTTTCACTCCCTATAAAAACCCCTTGTCTAAAAATAGACTCACTGTCTAAAAATAGACTCACTATAAAAACCCCCTGTCTGAGCGGAGTCTGTGTGACTTCTCCGGCCCCTCCTGTCCGGACCACAGAACCTCACCCGGGAGCCTGAATAAATTCCCTTGCATTGGATTATTTTGGTGCTGGCCTCAGTTTCTTC
>CAUYQU010016110.1:0-19883 GCA_963574635.1 Cheracebus regulus
TTAATGATCTAGAAAACAGATCTTTACCTTCCTGAGTTCTGCTCTGATTTTAGTTATATCTTGTCTTCTGCTAGTTTTTGAAATTGTTTGATCTTGCTCCTCTAGTTCTTTTAATTTTGATGTTAGGGTGTCAATTTTAGAGCTTTCCTCACTTCTCATGTGGGCATCTTGTGCTGTAAATTTTCCTCTAGACACTGCTTTAAATGTGTCCCAGAGATTCTGGTAAATTGTGTCTTCATTCTCATTGGTTTTGAAGAACATCTTTATATCTGCCTTCATTTCATTGTTTATCCAGTCATCATTCAGGAGCCAGCTGTTCAGTTTCCATGGCGTTGTGTGGTTTTGAGTGAGTTTTTAATCCTGAGTTCTAATTTGATAGCACTGTGGTCTGAGAGACTGTTTTGATTTCCATTCTTTTGCATTTGCTGAGGAGTGTTTTACTTCCAATTTTGTGGTCAGTTTTAGAACAAGTGTGATGTGGTGGTGAGAATAATGTATATTCTGTGGTTTGGGGATGGAAAGTTCTGTAGATGTCTATTAGGTCCGCTTGGTCAATAACTGAGTTCAAGTCCTGGATATCCTTGTTAATTTTCTGTCTAATTGATCTGTCTAATATTGACAGTGGGGTGTTAAAGTATCCCACTATTATTGTGTGGGACTTTATTTTTGTGTGTAAGTCTCTTTGTAGGTCATTGAGAACTTGCTTTATGTATGTAGGTGCTCCTGTATTGGGTGCATATATATTTAGGATAGTTAGCTTTTATTGTTGCATTAATCCCTTTACTATTATATAATGCCATTCTTTGTCTCTTTTGATCTTTGTTGGTTTAAAGTCTGTTTTATCAGAAACTAGGATTGCAACCCCAGGAGCTGGTTTTTTGAAAATAGAATGCTAGCCAGACTAATAAAAAAGAAAAGAGAGAAGATTCAAATAGATGCAGTAAAAAATGATAAAGGGGATATCACCACCAATCTCACAGAAATACAAACTACCATCAGAAATTACTACAAACACCTCTATACAGACAAACCAGTAAATCTAGAAGAAATGCATAAATTCTTGGACACTTACACCCTCCTAAGACCAAACAAGGAAGAAGTTAAATTCCTGAAAAGACCAATAACAAAGGCTGAAGTTAAGGCAGCAATTAATAGCCTACCAACCAAAAAAAGTCCAGGAACAGATGAGTTCACAATCGAAATTCTACTAGAGGTAAATGGAGGATCTGATATCATTCCTTCTGAAACTATTCCAAATGATACAAAAAAAGAGAATCATCCCTAACTCATTTCATGAGACCAACATCATCCTGATACCAAAACCTGGCAGAGATGCAAATAAAAAAAAAATTTCAGGCCAATATCCATGATGAATATTAATACAGAAATCTTCAATAAAATGCTGGCAAACTGATTGCAATGGCACATCAAAAAGCTTATCCATCATGATCAAGTCATCTACATCCCAGTGATGCCAAGATGGTTCAACATATGCAAATCTATAAATGTAATCCATCACATAAACAGAACTAAAGACAAAAACCACATGATTATCTCAATAGATGCAGAGAAGGCCTTTGACAAATTCAACAACCTTTATGCTAAAAACTCTCAATAAATTAGGCATCAGTGGATCATATCTCAAAAAAATAAGAGCTATTTTTGACAGACCCACAGCCAATATTATACTGAATGGGCAAAACCTGAAAGCATTCCCTTTGAAAACTGGCACAAGACAAGTGTGCCCTCTCTCACCACTCCTATTCAACATCGTATTGGAAGTTTTGGCTAGGGCCATCAGGCAAGAGAAAGAAATAAAGGGTATTTGAATAGGAAGAGGAGATGTCAAATTGTCCCTGTTTGCAGATGACATGATTGTATATTTAGAAAACCCCATTGTCTCAGCCCAGTCTCCTTAAGCTGATAAGAAACTTCAGCAAAGTCTCAGGATATAAAATCAATGTGCAAAATCACAAGCATTCCTATACACCAATAACAGACAAACAGAGCGCCAATGTGAACTCCCATTCACAATTGCTGAAAAGAGAATAAAACACCTAGGAATACAACTAAGAAGGGATGTGAAGGACCTCTTCAAGGAGAACTACAAACCACTGTTCAAAAAATGAGAGAGGACACAAAGAGATGAAAAAACATTCCAAGCTCATGGTTAGGAAGAATCAATATTGTGAAAATGGCCATATGACCCAAAGTAATTTATAGATTCAATGCCATCCCTATCAAGCTATGAATGACCCTATCCACAGAATTGGAAAAAACCACCTTAAACTTCATATGGAACCAAAAAAAGGACTTCATAGCCAAGACAATCCTAAGCAAAAACAAACAAACAAACAAGAAACAGATCTGGAAGCATCATGCTACCTGACTTCAAACTATATTACAAGGCTACAGTAATCAAAACAGCATGGTACTGGTACCAAAATAGAGATATAGACCAATGGGACAGAACAGAGGCCTCAGAAAGAATGCCTCACGACTACAATCAACTGATCTTTGACAAACCTGAAAAAAACAAGCAACAGGGAAAGGATTCCCTTTTTAATAAACAGTGTTGGGAAAATTGGCTAGCCATATGCAGAAAGCTAAAACTGGATCCTTTCCTTACACCTTATACAAAAATTAACTCTAGATGCATTAAAGATTTAAACATGAGGCCTAGTACCATAAAAACTCTAGAAGAAAACCTAGGCAATACCATTCAGGACATAGGCATGGGCAAGATCTTCATGAAGAAAACACCAAAAGCAATGGCAACAAAAGCCAAAATTGACAAAAGTGATCTAATTAAATTTAAGAGCTTCTGCACAGCAAAAGAAACTATCTTAGAGTGAACTGGCAACCAAACAGAAAAAAAAGCTTTGCAATCTACCCATCTGACAAAGGGCTAATATCCAGAATCTATGAAGAATTTAAACAAATTTATAAGAAAAAACAAAAAACCCCATCAAAAGCTGGGCAAAGGACATGAACAGACACTTTTCAAAAGAAGGCATTTATGCAACCAACAAACATATGAATAAAAGTTCAGCTTCACTGGTCATTAGAAAAATGCAAATCAAAACCACATTGAGATATCACCTCATGCTGGTTAGAATGGTGATCATTAAAAAATCAGGAGACAACAGATGCTGGAGAGGATGTGGAGAAATAGGAACACTTTTACACTATTGGTGGGAGTGTAAATTAGTTCAACCATTGTGGAAGACAGTGTGGCGATTCCTCAAGGATCTAGAAATAGAAATACCATTTGACCCAGCAATACCATTACTGGGTATATACCCAAAGGATTATAAATCATTCTATTATAAAGACACATGCACACATATGTTTATTGTAGCACTGTTCACAATAGCAAGGACTTGGAACTAACCCAAATACCCATCAATGATAGACTAGACAAAGAAAATGTGGCACATATACACCATGGAATACTACATAGCCATAAAAGCGATGAGTTCATATCGTTTGCAGGGACATGGATGAAACTGGAAACCATCATTCTCGGCAAACTGACACAAGAACAAAAAACCAAACACTGCATGTTCTCACTCATAAGTAGGTGTTGAACAATGAGAACACAGGGACACAGGGAGGTGAACATCACACACTGGTGCCTAGGGGTTGGATGCTAGGGGAGGAATTGCAGGGGGTAGGGGGATCGGGGAGGTATAGCATTAGGAGAAATACCTAATGTAGATGACGGGTTGATGGATGTCACAAACCACCACCATGGTACATGTATACTTATGTAACAAACCTGCACGATCTGCACATGTACCCCAGAACTTAAAGTATAAATTTAAAAAATAATAATAATAAAGAAAGAAAACAGATATGCAAGAGAAAGCATCAACCAAGCCAAAAGTCTGCATTTTGGAAGGAAAAGAACAATAAAATTGACAAACCTCTGGTAGGCTTAATTATGAAAAAAAGAGAGAAGGCATAAATAATTCATATAAAGAATGTAAAATAATATATAACTACAGGTGCTGCATATTGCAAATAGATTGATGGTTTTATAATTATGTGAATAAACTTGAAAATATGGAAAAATTGTTCAGATTCCTTGGAAATGATAACTTACCCAAAGTGAATCAAAGCAAAATAGATAATGGGACTTCTATGGTCCTAAATAAAATAAATTGAGTAATCAAAATTTTTTCACACAAAAAAACTTCATATCTGGATGGCTTCATTTGTGACTTTTACCAGATAATCCAATAAGAAATAATTCTTATTTTATATAAAGTCTTCCAGAGGATAGAAAAGGAACTATGTAACCTAGCTATTTGATAAGGCTCATGTGATATTGTTACCAAGATACCAGTTTTCTGTGGATACTAAAAGCTTTCTATTGGGCTTTGGAACTGGATGCTGATAATACTAACTCTATTCAACATTATATGCATTACTTATGCAAATTAGTGACAGCTCAGTAAAGGTTCTGGATACAAAATTAATACCCAACAGTACATTAATATACAATGTTATATGAGCCACAAATCAAAAATCAAGCTTTAGAATATAACATTCACAATAGCAACAAAAAAGTCAGTGCCTTGGAACAAGTTTAGCAGAAGTGTGTAAGATCTCCATGGATAAATTATGGCATTTTTGAAGGTCATTAAAATACATAAATAAAGATTGACATATTATAATTATGGATTGGGAAACAGTATTAAAAATATGACATTTCTGTACAAATTGATCTGGAGCTATGATGCAGTTCGCATTGAGATCACTACAGATTTGGTATTGTTCAATTTAAGAGGTTAATTATAAAAGTTTTATGGAAAAACAAAAGACTAAAATATTCTTGAAAGAGAAACATAATTGTTGGTGAAAGCATTTTAACCGATATTAAGATTGCATATAAAGCTATAAAATAGTGTGCTGAACTGAGGCAGATCTAGAGAAATAGACCAATGACCAGATCACAGAGTCCAGAAATGGAAGCAGGCCTATATAACAGAGGTAGCACTGCAGCTAGGAAAGAAAAAGATGGGCTTTCAAATTAATGGTATTGACTTAATTGAATATTCATCAAAAATGAATGGGTATTGTAAACTCCTCATACCGTGTACAAAAGTGAAGGGTAGGTTAAGACTTTAGAATAAGATAATATCTTTATGATCTTGGGCTGTAGAAAGATTTCATTAAGACATGAAAACCCTTAAAGTAAAAGGGTTCAAATATATTAAAATTAATAAATTTTTACTCACAAGAATAAAAAATGCAGAATAGAAGCTGTAGTACATATAACCAATAGGTTATCCATATCCTTAATATGTACAAATTTCTGCAGATCATTTGAGGAAATTGACAGATTTATACAGATACTTTAGAAAACAAAAAAATCCAAGGGGTCATTTATCAAATAAAAAGCTAATCCCTCTCATTTATTATTAAAGAAATACAAACTAAAATCATAGATAGATATCCTTACTTATTCACTAGAGGGACATGTGAAATTGAAAAATAAATAAAAAATTGAAGTGAATCAGAAGTACAGGTGTTTTAATAAATATTTTAGGAAAGAGTATGACATTAGTAAACTTGAAGATATGCAAACTGGTTATTTCTTTCCTAATATACTCCTTAGAGAATCTTCTGCATGTGTGTACAAGGAGGTAGTTATAAGAATTTTTGCAGCATCAGATTTTTAAAATAGCCACAAATAGCAACATAAAGTTCATCCACAAGAAAATGGATAAAAATTGTGGGATACTCATACAACGCAATGTCCTACAGCATTGATAAAATGTAATGATAAGCAAAAGAGTCAAGTTGCTAAATAATAAATTATTCTAATTATATGAAGTTAAAAAACAAGAAAAGACATTGTTTAAAAGCAAGAATTCATTGTTATAAAAGTTACAATATTGGGTATCTCAAGGCAAGAGAGAGGTGGATGCTACAGAGGAAGACATATTTATTTTGTTAATATAGGTATATTTATATATTTATACAGGTATGTTTTATGTAATTTTTAATATATATTTTAAAAATCAATGTTGAGAAAAAAACTAAAAGTGGTATTTGAATCTTCTATTAATAAATATCCACTGTTATCTTATTGTGTATTTCTTACTTGTGTCTGAAGTTGTGCATTTCAGTGTTTCAATATATAAGATATTAAAGTATATTTAACTCCATTAAAGATAACTTAGTATTTTTCAAATGATGCTTTGTTTCATTATTTGTAAAATATTATGGTGAAATTGTATATACATGCACACAAACACACAATAGAGTGCTATGCATTACATTAAAAACAATGTTGCTTACAGAGCTTTGTACACAAATATAGAAAGAAGCAATGAAGCTTAGAAATATTACATATCTACAATATTAACATGATCCAATAAGAACTAGTATTTGAAGTAAAAAAAATAATGTGAAGGACATAAAATTTTTAGTGTTACCTAGACTTTTCATTCCATACTTAAAATGGTCATTACAGAGTAAAGCAATGAATGTATTGAAAAGCTTGACATTAGAATGTTTAATAAAGAAATATGGATTAGGTGCAGTGCGGATTTCATGTAGGCATAAGAGTTGTTTTCAAATATTTGAAAGCCATTATATGGAATTTTTATTATTATTGTCAAAATGGCTCCAATAATGCCAAAAGCACAAAGAAACATATAGATAAATCGGACTACATCAAAATTAAAAACTCTTGTGCTGCAAATGATACTATCAAGAAAGTAAAAAGACAACCCACAGAATGAGAGAGAAAATATTTTCAAACCACATATATGATAAAAAGACTTTATCTAGAGTATGCATATATGAAACTCTTCCAATTCAATAATTGAAAAGTAACCCATAAGATAATGCTATTTTAATTTTTTTAGTAACCTTCATACTGTTTTCCATAATGGCTGTACTATTTACATCCCCACCTACAATGTATAAGGGTTTTCTTTCCTCAGTAGTCTCAGGAACACTTGTTATCTATTGAGTTTTTGACATATCCATCCCAACAGGTGTGAAGTGATAGCTCATTTTGTTTTTTTGCATTTCCCCATTGATTAGTGATGTTGAACACCTTTTCATATACCTGTTGGTCATTTTTATATCTTCTTTGGAAAAATTTCTATTCCGGACTTTTGCCAGTTTTAAATTGGATTATTCATTTTTAAAAAATATTGAGTTGTGTGATATTCTCACATATTTTATGTATTAATCTCATGTTGGATTTATGGTTTGCAAATATTTTCTCTCAATCTGTAGGCTGCATTTTCATTTTATTGTTTCCTTTGCTGTACAGAAACTTTTTAGTTTGATGTTGTCCCTCTTGTTTCCTTTTGGTTTTGTTGCCTGAGCTTTGATGTGATACCCAAAATGTCATTGCTAAGGGTAATGTCAAGGAGCTTTCCCTCTATGTTTTCTCCGAGGAGTTTCAGGGTTTTAGGTCTTTTGGTTAGGTCATTTGTCCATTTTGAATTGATTTTTGTATATGGTGTAAGATACCAAACACAAGTGTCCAGTTTCACTTTTTTTGCATGTGCATATTTAATTTTCACATCACTTTTTGAAGACATTATCCTCCTCCACAGTGTTTTCTTAGTGGTCTTACCAGATATTCCCACTATTAAGAATATATCCAAAGGAAGTGAAATCAGAACCTCATATAGATATCTGTGTTTTCATTTTCGTTGCAGCAGCATTATTTACAGTAGTGAAGATGTGGAAACAACTTATGTGCCCACTGACAGACGAATGGATAAAAAATACACACACATACACAATAGAATATTATTCAGTTTTTCAAAAAATGGATACAGTCATCCTTTGGAATCTGCATGGCCTTGGTTCCAGCATGCCTTGGAAATATCAAGATCTGTGGATGCTTAAATCCCTTAAATAAAGTGGCATAGTATTTGCATATAATCTATGCAAATCTTCCCATATATTTTAAATCATCTCTACATTACTTACAGTACCTAATACAATGTAAATGCTACATAAATAGTTGTTATGTTGTATTGTTTTTTGTTTTATTATGAATTTTTATTTCTCTATTTAATATCTGTGATCTTAGATATTAAATAATTAATGATCTGTGATATATAAAATAGATTTTTATTTATCTATTTAGTATCTGTTTGTTGAATCTGCATATGCAGAACCCACAGAAAGGGAGGACCGACTGTACTTCTAATTGTGACAACATGGATGAAGCTGGAGAACATTATGCTAAGTGAAATAAGCCAGATACAGAAATAAAAATATTCTATGACCCTTCTTATATGCCCTAAAACATAAAGTTTAATAAATAGAAACAAAGAGTAGAAGTGCAATTATAGGAGGAGGAGGAAATAGGAAGAAGTGGGTCAAAGGGTACAAATTTCCAGTTAGGAAGAATGAATATGTCCACGGATCTAATGTATAGCATGAAGACTACAGTTAATAATATTCTACTGTATACTGCTGCTAAGAGACTAGATTTTAGTTGTTTTTACCACACAGATGCACATGGCCCACAACAGATAACTATGGTAGGTGACAGATATGTACATTTGTTTTACTGTAGTAATTATTTTTCTATGTGTATGTATCTCAAAATATCTTGCACATCTTTAATATAGACAATATAAATAAAATTTTAAAACAATTAAATAAACCAATTTTAAAAAGAGCAGAGGACTCAAGTAGACATTTCTTCAAAGATGATATACAAATGGCCAAAAGCACATGAAAAGAGGATCAAGACTGTCAGGCATTAAGGAAATGAAATCAAAACCAATGAGATACTAATCCAGTTCTACAAGAATGGCTTCAAAAAAAAAAAGGTAGATTATCTCTGATGAATATGTGGAGAATTTGGAACCCTCACACTTATTGCTGGTGGGAACATAAAATGGTGCAGCCACTTTATGTTTTATGGAAAACAGTTTGGCAGTTCCTCAAAATGTTACAGGTAGAGTTTCCATATTACCCAGCAATTCCACTCCTCAATATGAAATTCCAAGATAATGGAAAACATACATTTGCACAAAAAAACTTTGTATATAAATGTTTGCTGCAGAATTATTCAATGTAGTGTTAAAGTTGAAACAACTTGATCAATCAACTGGGATATAGATAAATAAAATGTGGCATATTCATACAATGTAATATTATGCAATAAAAAGAAATAAAGTACTGATACATGTTATAATGCAGATGAATCTTGAAAACATATTCTAAGAAAAAGAAGCCAGTCAAAAAAGACTACAGATTCTGTAATTTCATATATATGAAATGTTCAAAATAGGGACATCTATAGAGACAGAAAGTATATTAGTGGTTTCCTGAGCTGGAGAGATTGGGGCAACGAGGGGAGTAATTGGAAGGGTGTTTGTTTCTTTTGGGGTCATGGAAATGTTCTAAAATTGATTGTGGTGATAGCTGCTCAGTTCTGTGACTATACTCAAAAAGTTTGAATTGTACACGTTAATGGATGGATTTTATGATAAGTGAATCTTGATAAACTGTTAAAAAAAAAAAAAAGAATGACCCCAAGAGATCAATTAGGTTCAACAAGTAGAATACACAGGAAGAACTTATTTGTCTCAATATATCTGAAAAAGCTAGGTATATGAGTTTTGATGGAAAAATCTGACACAGTACATGGTGAGTTTCTCCCTAACTCCAGTTGTTTAAACCTAGATAGGATACAATAAATGTTTGAAATATTTTATGTGTGGTTGGCAGAGACAATAGCCTAAGTGTCTTTCAATAATATAGTTTATAGTTATATTAGGAGGGACATAGTTTTATTTTATAATTAATATTGTATGAACAATTCAATTATTTGTGTGATAAAGTAGGATTTAAATACAAAAATAAAATAGTTAAAATATATGAAATGACTGCATAGTATCTGGTAAATTACATCATGAATTAAATTGTCTTTTCTAAAATATGAAGATGACCCATCAGTTTCAAGGGATGGTGACTTATTTCCATGAAGAAAAAGAAATATATCAATTGCCTAATGCTCAAATTAAAGAGATATAATTCCCACCGTTTCTCTTTATCCAGCTCTGTTTCCTTGGAAAAGAATTAAATCTTAAACTTAAGTAGGAAAAATATTTAGCTTTGGAAGAAAAGAATACCTGGTTATATGTTTCCATAATCCTTCTGATTTAAGAATTATTATGGAAAAAACAGTCTCAACTAAAGCCTCTGTGTTCTAGGTTTGTGAACTTCTACAAGTCACTAACTCTTTAAATTTTAATTTCTTTACTAGTAAAATGGGGATAATAATAGTGCAAACTTGACTAGGTGTTTAGAAGAATTAAATTAAATGAGATAATCCATATAAACCACTTAGAACAGTGGCTAACATATGGTAAGGGCTCTATAAATGTTTATTTAAAAGCCCAAACAAAAACAGATGGCTTCTGTCATCAGAATGAATAACATTTAAGCAAAGTTTCAGGAAAGAAAACTGGATTTAATCAAGAGAGTTATTGTGGGATTTATTTATATTTTATCTCAGCACACTGTTTTGCTCCTTCCAGTTGCACAACCTGTTCTCTGGCTAGAGGTGTAAAGAAAGGATTGTCAAATGGAAACTTTCAGACATATATAAACATCTCACCTTACATATGCCCCTTGGGACCAGAGCTGTATCTGCTTAGTGGACTGGCAGAAGACAATAGGGAATCATATGTAATATATACTTATCATAATGTATTACTGGCTTTCTATGAACACATCTGGAACCTCATAGGGCACTTTATAGATTGTAACCTTGATATAAATGATAGACTCTGTCATTTCATTCTTAATGCTTAAAATGCATCCAAGATAAATCTAACATAAAGTAGTGAAAACTTTAGCTTCACTGCTGACACTAAAAATATAAAAGTATGAATAAGTCATGTCTTGGATGCCTGTATACATTATATTTTATTTTTAAGTTCTTCCAACAGCCTTTTTCTTTGGACTGATAGAGCAATCAGACTCTGAGTTTTGAATTTATAGCTTGGATGAAGGTTCAATGTTTTATATTAAGAGGCTGGATCAATAATGTTTTCATTGATTTTAACTTCAAACAAAACTAAGAGTTTTTGAGACTAAGATAATGCTTACCTCAGTAAATAGTTGTGATACCTAAATGACATATTTCCATTTTAAAAAAATGTTGATTTATTTCTAAAAATGAGAACAGGATACAATAATACTAGAATAGCAATATATCTGTTTCCTTCTCAAAATTACTTTGGCTTTCATTTCCTACTTTTTTGGGGTGTTTCATTTCCCACTTTGTAGATCTAGCTAATAATAGACATTGAAATACATTGCATAATTTCAGCATAGAGAAAATTACCAAAATTTATAAATGTCTTGAGAGATTTCTTTCTTGTTATATCTTAGTGTAAAAGTAAGCACCCATTTCCTCCAACAATTAAAACTGAGTTATGTGAAAGAAGGAAACTCCCAACCTATAGAATTTCTATCTTCTTTATCTCCACATTCAATACTCAAATTCAGTTCTCAGAATTGTTCACCAACTTCCTAACTGATTATCTACCTTTTCAACTTTTTCTTCTCTCTCCCATCCTTTAGGTTAAAATCACTTCCCCTAAATCTTCCCCACTGACATATATGCACTCATTTTCAGAGTGTGCCTGGTAAAATGCCACTAATCTCATTTTTAAAAAAAGCTGAGGGAGAATTTTCTCATTTTTGTTAATTTCTGTTACTACTAAAACCATAATTAATTTATGGTTTTCTCTACATGAATTTTTTTCTTACATGTATTTTTTAATACTAAAATACTTTCCTTAAACTTAGTATGTATCATGTGACTTTACCATTTTAAAAATGAATGTGTTGGTTCATGTTGTTAAATTGTGCTCTTTGAGGCTTGGTACTATATTTATTTTTTTATATAGGCAACAAATCTCCCATGACTTTGGTTCTTTGTAGACAAATTGGGGTTGAGGTAGCAGAGATGAAGAGAAGAAAGCAATTTCTAATATATATTAAAGACAAAATTGTTGGGAAATGCTAATGGATTAAATGTAACAGATGGGAGAAATAGATCAACAAAACAAAATCTTTGTTTTTGGCATGGACAGTTGGAACTACTTAGTAAGTGATATGGTTAGGTTTTGTGTCCCCACACAAATCTTCATCTTGAATTTTAATCCCCATAATCTCCATGTGTTGAGGGAAAAACTTGGTGGGAGGTGACTGGAGGTTCAATGAAAGGAGAAAAGCTAGAAGTGTGATATTATTATTCTGTCCATAATACCTCTCCCCCTTGCTGTTCGCATGATAGAGAGCGAGTTCTCACAAGATCTGATGGTTTTATAAGTGTCTGACTGCTCCTCCTTTACATACTCACTCTCTCCCACCTGCTGCCATGTAAGACATTCCCTTCCCCTTCTGCCATGATTATAAATTTCCTGAGGCCTCCCTAGCAGAACTATAAGTCAATTAAACCTCTTTTCATTATAAATTACCTAATCTTGGGCAGTTCTTTATGGCAGTGTGAGAATGGACTAATAAAATGAGATATTGTTATACCTGAGTGAGTTAGAAGGAAAGTGCCACACTGAGTTCCAATTGAGAGTACTTTAGTGCTGGTGACCGAGAGTCAGCTTGTGCTCAAAATCTCTCAGTCCGGAAGAGGGGGGCATGATATCCTTTTATACCTAACCCAGAAGAGAGGGGAGGAGGAGTCTAGCTAAAGCAGAATTTTACAGAAGCAGAACAAGCAAGTTAGTAGGGGGAAGCTGGTAACCAGGAAGCAAGAGAATCCCATACTTGCTAGTTACTAAGAGTATTTCCATACACTCATCAAGGGAGCTAGCAGGGGGAACTTTCCACACAATCAATCACCAAGGGGGCGGGGGTCCAAGGAGAGGTATTGGCAATAGCAGGTGTGCTTGCCAAACAGGATGTGGTTTCAATGGTTACAAGGCTCTGAGTACAGCCTGACCCAGCTGTGCACCCAGGGGAGAAATGGCAGGGAGGGAGAGGCTAAAATGGAGTTTACAGCTAAGATGGAGTCAGTTAGGCTAGCACAAGTTAGGCTATTACAATATGGAAACATAAGGGATTGTGTGTGTGTGTGTGTGTGTGTGTGTGTGTGTGTGTGTGTGTGTGAAGAATCAAGAGTTCTGCTTGAAGCATCTCAAGGGAGAAGTTAATCAAAAATAAAATATACATTTGGGAGTCATTAAAATGGAGTTAATATTTAAGAACCATTATGTGAGAAAACATTTTAAATGGTCCATTTTCAAGGCACGATAAATCTAAGCACTGGCAGCCAGCCTGTAAATGTAACAAACCACATGGCTTATGCACCTAGAAGGTCACAATAGATAAACAGAATGTAGAGGAGGAGCTAGCTCATAAAAGGAAAGAAAGTTTTGTTATGGGGAAATTGAAACTTAAGTAGGGAAGAGGTATAACCTAATAAGGGGGATAATGAAACTTAGGCCAAGTCCAGGAAAATTATAACTCCATAGTACTTGACCAATGAAGGAACTGGGGGAGGGACTTGCAGGCTAGGAGTAAATTACTTGTTATGACTGTCCGAGATATGCCTGCTCACCAGATACCTGAACTTGCAAGACTGTTATTAAAAAGCCTCACTTTTGCTGCTCTTCATGCCTCTGGTCTATTCCTTGGGTTTGGACATGTGAGCGTGTTTCTCACAATTGGAATGGCTGAGATAAAGTAGGAAGAGAGTACATATATAGAAGAAGAAAAAGCTGTCTAGAAATAATCCTAGAACTCCTTCAACATTAAGGGACAGGCACAGTGGCTCATGCCTATAACCCTAGTACTTTGGGAGGCTGGGATCACCTGAGGTCAGGAGTTTGAGAAATTCTTCAACATTAAAAAGATAGAGAAGGAACAACAACAACAAAAAAGATCAAAAAGAAGAGGGCAATGAAAGGAGAAAAGTTAGAAGTGTGATATTAATATTGTGTCCATAATACCTCTCCCTATATTGAATAACATTCATCCCTGCCCATTGCCAGGTAAGTTGCAGAGAATACTTTGATACCCCATTGACTTTGGGCTCAGTCATGTGATTTGGCTGAGGGATCATCTGCAGACATGATGCACACCATATCTGAGCAGATTTAGAAGCACTGCAAATTTCTACCAGAGTTTTTGTTCTGGATTCCTCTGCCAAAATAAGGGTTTGTCCCAGAGAGAAGCTGCTCCTTTACCCTGAGACCCTGTATGTATGAAACAAGTGCATAGTTTGGAGCAAAGCTATGTCAGCCAGAGCACAGAATCTTTGGAGCTAGACATGAAGCACAGAAAACAAGTAATTAGAGTCAGAAGTATTAGTTTTCTTAAGTCAACAAGACTTTGCAGTTGTTTGTAATATAGCAGAACCCAGCAAAAGCAGTATAATATACAAAGAAAGAAATTCAAAAAGTGGGAGTGAGGCCCGGCCCAGTGGCTCATGCATGTAGTCCTAGCACTTTGGGAGGCCAAGGCAAGTGGATCACATGAGGTCAGGAGTTCAAGATCAGGTTGGCCAACATGGCAAAACCTCGTCTCTACTAAAACTACAAAAATTAGCTGGGTGTGGAGGCACCTGCCTGCAATCCCAGCTACTCTGGAGGCTGAGGCAGGAGAATTGCTTGAACCCAGGAGGTGGAGGCTGCAGTGAGTCAAGATCACACCACTGCACCCCAGCCAGGGTGACAGAGTAAGACTCCCTCTCAAAAAAATAAATAAATAAATAAATAAGAAAAAAAGAAAGAAAAGGAAAGAGCATCCAAAAGAGTGTGTTCTATTAATTTTTAAATTTTTTCTCATTTATATACGTGTTCTCATTTACAAATGGGAGCTAAATGATGAGAACACATTGACACAAAGCGCGGAACAATAGACACCAGGGCCTACTTGAGGGTGGAGGGTGAGAGGAAACTAAAGGTTAAGAAACTACTATTGGGTCCTGTGCAACTACCTGGGTGATAAAGTCATTTGTACACCCAACTCCAGCAACACATAATTTACTCATGTAACAAACCTGTGTATGTGCCCCTTGAACCTAAAAGTTTATTTATAATAAATACAATAAGATAGTATTTAACTAGATAAGTGAGAGTCACACAAATGTTTAAAATATGATTTTTCTCATATTCTCCTTAGTTGTCATGATTTTATTGACCTTCACATTATGTTTTGTTGTCAGGAACACAAATGGATAGGCTAAAATATAATATATTTTAAGCTATATGTAATACTTAACATGGTTGTATTGAAGAGTAGTCTTGCCATTGAAGCTGTATTGATGGAAAAACTTTAGAAACTAGCAGCTGCATGAACATTTTAAAGAAAAATAATTTTGCAAAATCCTAAAGTAGTGAGCAATATTAGAACCACCTAATTAATAAAGGAAGAACATCACTTCTCTATCCTGTAATATTTTGGTTGCATCCCAAATAACACTGAGCTTTTACACTGGCATTCAAAATGTTAATTCATAGCTAATTGTTGTCATTTTACATTTAGCTCTATTTGGTATTGTCAGAGAAATTATTTAAAATTATTGAAATTCCAGATGCCTGGGGATTAAATAGAGGAATTAATAATTTCAAGACTCAGTTGGATTTTGAAATTTCTGGCAGATGTTATTTCTAAAAGATGTACTGCTTTAATTGGAGATTTTCATTTGAAATGATTTTATGGCAGATTTTGCCCTACAGTTTATAAATTCTTGAAGAAGAACAAAATCTTCTGTTTTCTTGGAAGAAAAAAAAACTTAATTGAAATAATGAACTATTGGATTCATCAGGTTACTTTGTTGTCATGGTATCCTAAGTTTTTAAAAATAAGATGTGTCATAAGTTTGAGTCTACTTTTATTATTAAAACTTTATCTTCCACAGCACTTAGGAATTCAATGTTCTTTTCTTTAATTTAGCAACTAATTCCATAGTATTTCTGGTAGACATTTTAATGAGATTTCTGTTTGCAGACACACAAACAGAAAAAAAAAGAGAGAATATTTGCGTAGACTTGGCTAAAATATCAAAGTAATGGGAGACAAAATACGCTTTTACCTTGTATTTCCTAATAATTGTAACACTGTCCTATGGTGCTAGTTTCCGAACAGATTACCCCTTAATTGATAATAATCATATTTTCCTAGTGTTGAAAGTCAGTTTTTTCAGTCTCTATATTTGCTTGTCTAGGGCTCCTAGATACCTAATGGAAGATCATGACATTATTAAAAGATGTTTGGCTAAGCTAATCTGAAGAATTAATTTTGGTTACATCATTGTTACCAGGTTTCTTTAATTTTTTGGAAACTTTTTCTTTCTGAATTAACCAAAATATCACCTCTTCATGAAGATACATGTTACAAATTATTCTACACAATGCCTCACACTAACAAAGCATTCAAAAATATATAATTTATAAAAATATCAAATATTTAAAACTTTCAAGATCTAATATTTTATGATATGAACAATAGGTCAACCTCTGTGTTAAATTTCCAGTGGTACATTAATGAATAAATCAGTTCCTGCTATCAAGAAGCTTATGGCTAAAAGGGGAAAAAAGATCATTAAAAGAGCCATTAAACACTGTGATTAGTGATATGGTAGTTAGATGATGTTTAGAATTCTGTGGAAATAAACTATACCTATTTTAACCTATGCATGATGGAAGGTGTCCCAGAGGGGGCAATTTATAAGCTGAGTTCTAAAATGTAATCAGAAGAAAGGCAAATGGTGCTGGTGGAGGGTGCTAGAAAAGGAAATAAAGATCTTTGGTGACAAGCTCACAAGGTGCATTAGAAACTTTGTTTCCACATGTGTTTAAAATCAATATCAAGACTGTGTATGTAGAGAGTCAGTTTTCTATAGGTTTCTCATATTTCTGCACATTTCCTAAGCAGATGCACTGACTACCATTTCTAGTCTATCTTTTCAAGAATGTACGCAAGGTGAGCAGTATCACAAGATAGAGATGATGTCTTCCTCTAGAGCAAAGGGCAGGTTTGTTTGTTATCTGGTATAATAATGCCTCCCTTTGGAGAAATGTCAGACAGATTTACTGCCCGTTATAAAAAAAATTCAAGGTCTCAGGGTTTGCTGGCAAGATGACTGAATAGGAACAGCTCTGATGAGAAGCTCCCAGGATGATTTGCACAGAAGGTTGGTGATCTCTGTTTTCCAACAGACGGTCTGGTTGGACAGGGGGTATAGCCCCAGGAGGGTGAGTTGAAGCAGGGTGAGGTGTTGCCTCACCTGGGAAGCACATGGAGCTGGGGAACTCCCTCTCCTAGCCAAGGGAAACCATTAGGTACTGTCCCCTGCACTCTGTCTTTCTCAGTCTTTAAAACCAACAGACTAGGAGATTCCCTCCAGTGTTTACAATACTAGCGCCCTGGGTTTGCAGCACAAAGCTGGGCAGTCATTTGGGAAGACACTGAGCTGGCCACAGCAGTTATTTTTTTTGATACCACAGTAGCACCTGGAACACCAGCAAGACAGAACAGTTCATTCCCCTGGAAAGGCGGCTGAAGCCAGGGAGCCAAGTGATCTTGCTCAGTGGTCCCACTCCCATGAAGATGAGCAAGCTAAGATCCACTGGCTTGAAATTCTCACAGCCAACACAGCAGTCTGAGCTCGACCTGGGACATTTGAGCTTGGTGTGGGGAGGGGCATCCACCATTGTTGAGGCTTGGGTAGGCAGTTCTAACATCACAGTATAAAAAAAGTCACTGGGAAGTTCAAACTGGGCGGAGCCCACAGCAGGTCAGCAAGGCCTCTGAAGGCAGACTGTATCACTAGACTCCCTCCACACTGAGAAGGGCATCTCTGAAAAAAGGAAGCAGCCCGTCAGGGACTTATAAATAAATCCCACACCTTCCTGGGAGAGAGTACCTGGGAAAAGAGGCTGCTGTGGGTACAGTTTCAGCAGACTTAAAGGTCCCTGCCTGGCAGCTCTGAAAAGAGCAGTGGATCTCCCAGCACAGTGTTCCAGCTTGTATAAGAAACATGTTGCCTCCCCAAGTGGCTCCTTGATCCCTTTGTATCCTGACTGGGAGACACCTCCAAGTAGGGGCCAACAAACACCTCATACAGGAGAGCTCTGGCTGGTACTTGGTGAGTACCCTTCTGGGAAGAAGCTACCAGAGGAAGAAACAGACAACAATCTTTGCTGTTCTGCAACCCCTGCTGGTGATTCCTAGGTAAGCAGGGTCTGAAGTGGACCTCCAGCAAATTCCAGCAGACCTGGAGCAAAGGGGCCTATTAGAAGGAAAACTAACACACAGAAGTAAATAGTTTCAACATTAATACAAAGGATATCCACTCAGAGACCCCATCTAAAGATCATAGACTTCAAAGACCACAGGTAGATAAATCCACAAAGATGAGAAGAAACCAATGCAGAAAGGCTGAAAATTCCAAAAAACAAGAATGCCTCTTTACTTCCAACGGATCACAACTCCTCGCCAGCAAGGAAACAAAACTGGACAGGAAATGAGTTTGATGAATTGACAGAAACAGACTTCAGAAGGTGGATAATAACAAACTTCTCCAAACTAAAGGAGCATGTTCTAACCCAATGCAAGGAAGCTAAGAACCTTGATGAAAGGTTAGATGAATGCTAACTAGAATAACCAGCTTAGAGAAGAATATAAATGACCTAATGAAGCTGAGAAACACAGTATGAGAACTTTGTGAAGCATACACAACTTTCAATAGCCAATCAATCAAGCGGAAGAAAGGACATCAGAGATTGAAAATCAACTCAATGAAATAAAGTGAGAAGACAAGATTAGAGAAAAAAGAGTGAAAAGAAATGAAAAAAGCCTCCAAGAAATATGGAATTACGTGAAACGAGCAAATCTACATTTGATCAGTGTACCTGAAAGTGACAGGAAGAATGAAACCAAGTTGGAAACACTCTTCTGGATGTTATTCAGGAGAACTTTCCCAACCTAGCAAGGCAGGCCAACATTCAAATTCAGAAAATACAGAGAACACCACAAAGATAATCCTTGAGAAGAGCAACCCCAAGACACGTAAGTCTAAGATTCACCAGGGTTGAAATGAAGGAAAAACTACTAAGGGCAGCCAGAGAGAAAGGTTGGGTTGCCCACAAAGGAAAGCCCATCAGACTCACAGAGGATCTCTCAACAGAAACCCTTCAAGCCAGAAGAGGGTGGGGGCCAATACGCTACTTAAAGAAAATAATTTTCGAGAGAGATCCAAGATGGCTGATTAGTAACAGCTCAGGAATGTAGCTCCCAGTGAAAGCGCAGAGAACGAGTGGACGCAGCACTTTCCGACGAATTTTTGTTGCCCACAGACTGGAAGATTCCCGGCAAAGGAGCCACACGGGTCACCAGCGCGACTTGGCCAGTGCATGGCACTTCTCGATGTGGAGTGTACGGGACTGGATACCCTTTTAGTGGGGCTCGGCCAGTCCCATCCCCATAAGGAGAACAGCAATTGGAAGCGCTGAGGACTGAGAACAAGCATAGCTGAACCTGGGAAGGCCCAGCTCTGTAGGGAAGGGGCGCCCCCCAAAGGAAAACTAAGAAACAGAAAAAAGTTCATCACCAACAAGCCAGATGTCCACTCAGAGACCCAATCTGAAAGTCGGCAATTACAAAGACTACAGGTGGATAAATCCACAAAAATGGGAAGAAACCAGTGCAAAAAGGCGGAGAACACCTGAAATCAGAATGCCTCTCCTCCTACCGGGGATTGCAGCTCCTCATCAGCAAGAGAACAAGGCTTGACAGAGGATGAATGTGATGAACTCACAGAATCAGGCTTCAGAAGGTGGATAATAAGAAACTTCTGTGAGCTAAAAGAACATGTTCTAACCCAATGCAAAGAAACTAAGAACCTT
>CAUYQU010016111.1:0-65581 GCA_963574635.1 Cheracebus regulus
TTTCTTTCCTTTCTTCCTTCCTTCCCTCCCTCCCTCCCTTCTTTCTTTCTCTTTTTCTCTTTCTCTCTCTTTCTTTCTTTTGAGAAGCTACATAATATCTATTCTTTGTTAATGGAAATTTGGGTTGTTTATAATTTTTTCACATTTATTTTGAGTTCACGGGTACATGTGCAGGCTTCTAATATAGGGAAACTTAGGTCATGGGTGTTTGTTGTACAGATTATTTCCTCACTCAAATACGAAGCCTAGTGCCCATTAGTTATTTTTATTTTCCTGATCCTCTTCCTTCTCCCCACTCTACCCTCTAATGGGCCCCAGAGTGTGTTGTTTCCCTCTGTGTTATTACTGCCATTCCTTAACTCTGTCTTTCATGGGTCCCCACTGGGCTAGTTGGTTGATGTAATCTTTGCTTCAGAGCAGCAAAGTGTGTCTATTATCATTGGTTCCATTTGAATCTTACAGTAGTAACAGATATAGGTTACAGTGCAGAGACCACCTAACTAGTCAATTGGCACCTGGTATCTAACTGACCAGGTAGGCAGTCTCTGCACTGTAACCTGTATCTCTAACTTTTCAATGGCAAGAGCCTCAATTACTTTTATACCAACCTAATATATTTAAGTCCGAAAACTCATCTGTGAGACCCAAAGATGCCTAATCTGCGAATGATCAGACCCTTTGGGGTTCGATGTGGAAACCAGACGTCAGTATACTCACATGTAATGAGGAATAAAACCGTCCATACCCCAGCACTGAATGCTTATTAATAAGTAAAATAACAAATCAGAAATCTATTTAATAAATCTCTAATTGAAGAGGGGCAGATTTTTTAAAGTCGTCTTAATTCTTTGTGTT
Organism: Cheracebus regulus; assembly: GCA_963574635.1. NCBI lineage: Eukaryota > Metazoa > Chordata > Mammalia > Primates > Pitheciidae > Cheracebus > Cheracebus regulus. Next base: position 856 of record CAUYQU010016111.1, read on the forward strand.
ACTGAACTATGACAGCTTGACACTTTCACCTCAGTCTAAAATCTGCCTACTCCTGGCCACAACATTTATTCATTCATGGATTTACTACATATGTGTTGCACTCTTACTGGATGCAGAAAAGAAATATAGTCATTAGCAAGACAGCCATAGCCTCTTGCCTTATGATGTCCATGCAGTTTTGTTCCTTGGTTTTTTTGTTGTTGTAGTTTTGTAAGACACAGTCTCCCTCTGTTGCTCAGGCTGGAGTGCAATGCCATGATCATGGCTCACTGCTACCTTGGGCCCCCTGGGTTCAAGCAATTCTCCTGCCTCAGACTCCCGAGTGACAGGGAATAGAAGCAAGCACCACCACACCCAGGTAATTTTTGTATTTTTGGTAGAGATAGGGTTTCACCACACAGGCCAGGCTGGTCTCGAACTCCTGACCTCAAGTGATCCACCTGCCTCGGTCTCCTAAAGTGCTGGGATTACAGTTGTTAGCCACCACACACAGCTAAGTCTTGTTAATTTTAAGCTGCAAAGTCTGTCTCAAGTTTCCCCATCTTTCCTATCCTCACTGTCTTTGCTCTTGCTGATATCATCTCTCACCTATAATAGATTCTCTTTGGACTCCTCTCCTTGCCATCTCCAGTCTTCCTCCATGCCAGTGCCTAAATAACCAACACAAAGATTTTTCTGCAACGTGAGACCTGATAATGGAAAGTCACTGTTTTAAATCACCAGATGGTTTCCCTTTACTTGTCTAAAGACCCAACTCCTGAGCTTCCGTAAACACCGCTCCATCTTTCTCAAACGCCCCTCCAGCTCTCCGTGACTTATAGAAGTCTATACTTCCAGACCTGACTCAGTGTCACCTGTCCCTCCAGTGGTGTAGCTAACCCCTCAGCTGGCTTACGTGTCGCTAGTCTGTCTTTCCACTGAACCTTCTGCTTACCTCTAGGGTAGCATTTATCACATCAACATTTGTTCCTCAGATTCAGCCCTAGGAGTGGCTCTTTTCAACTCGGCAGATATATACACAAACTCTTTGCTAAAGAACCATGAGCTGGTCACTTTAAACGCCTGGAAAATAGAGATTTATTTTAGAACTTTTCACACCTCCTACTTCTTCTTCATTTGCCCCAAGGTTTCCCTTTTTGTTAGGAGATCCTGCTACCAGTGAGAATCTTTCCATAATTAGGTGTGGTCAAACCTGTAAAGAGACTTAGCACTTTTTACTGCCACACTGTAGCTGTGATGCAGGTTATCATCTGTAAGCCTTGGCCCCACCTAGGGAAACCAGAGAAACTAAAACCAGGAAAAACAAGAGTAAGCAACTCAAGGTTGTAGGTGAACAACCACTTAAACAAGAATCTTCTAGGTTCCCATTTGCAGCAATGAGGTAGACATTGTTCCAATTACCCATATGGGGAAAACAAGAAGGGAGATGAGTTTGAGAAAGAGAATTATTCACTATATATGTCACTTAATTGCTCTAGCTTATCAATTTATTAAATGTTTAGTGTTCAATTGCTAATATATGCCACTGCCAGCTGGCATCTACCAGAAGGGAGAGTTCAACTCACAGTCCACATCCTTATATCTACCCCAGTGATGTGTACAGAGCAGGCACCCACCCAATGTATACTGAGATTCGGAAATAAACTAGTTATTAGTTTGTTTTCACATGACTATAAATAAACACCGGAGACTGACTAGTTTATAAAAGAAGATTTAATCGACTCATAGTTCCACCTGGCTGGAGAGGCCTCAGGAAACTTACAATCATGGCAGAAGATGAAGTAGAAGCCAGTGCCCTCTTCACAAGGTGGCAGGAGCGATAGAGAGAGAAAACTTGCCAGGAAGTGCCACACTTTAAAAGCATCAGCTCTCCTGAGAACTCATTCACTATGATGAGAACAGCCTGGGGGAAACCACCCCCATGATTCAGTCACCTCCCACCAGATCCTTCCCTTGACACATGGGAATTACAATTCAAGATGAGATTTGGGTGGGGACATAGAGCCAAATCTTATCAAGTAGTTAGAGATGCCATGTTCACACATGTCTAGTCAACTATAATTGGTTCTGAGTTGGCTTGCAAAAACCTCCGCTTTTTGTAGTTATTATCTGGCTTCCACCTGTGAGATATCAGCCTGGAATTCCTCTTGCAAGATCCTCTTCATAGGATAAAGGTCTTCATAAAAAAATCATATTCCATCAGGGGATTATTCTTCACAGGAACTCTTTCAATGATATGCCTGTAAGTCCTTGCCTAAACAAAGATATCTGCCACAGGTTAAGTTTTTATTCATATCAAGGGATAAATACTGAGCAACTTCCTTGAGAGTGACACCAATATTTGGACACCTGGAGCAGTGTGCTGGGAGAAGGGAGGAGAAGAAGAAAAGATGCCACCTAACACAATGGTTCTGGAGCCTGGCTTGGATTCTGAGTCTGCCACTTACTAACTATACGATATGGAATGAGTGAAGTTCTAAGCCTCAGTTTTCTCATCTGTAAGTTGGAAATAACCACAGTGCCTAGTATACAGTAAGTGTTCAGATTCTAGTTTCGTTTCTTCTTAACGGAGAGTATGCTAGTTGTAATTTAAGACAGTAGTTCCCAGCCTTTTTGGCACCAAGGAGCAATTTCATGAAAGTCAATTTTTCCGTGAATGGGGTGGGAGGGAGATAGTTTCAAGATAAAATTGTTCTACCTCAGATCATCAGGCTTTAGATTCTCATAAGGAGTGTGCAACCTAGATCCTTCACATGTGCAATTCACAATAGGGTTCGCGTGCATATGAGAATTTTAATGTCATTGTGGATCTGACAGGAGGTGGTGCTCAGGTGGTAATACTTGCTCACCCACCACTTACTTCCTGCTGTTTGGCCTGGTTCCTAACAGGCCACGGACAAGTACTTGTCTGTAGCCCCGGGGTTAGGGACTCCTGATTTGAGACACTAAGTGGCACTTTCTGAAATGAGAGATTTATATGCTTCCCAATTCTGGCTCACAGCATGAAATGGAGAAAACATTGAAAAGAAATGGTCAATAAGTCAGTGTCTTTATGAACAAAGCATTAAAATTGGGACAACTCCTTGCCCTCCCCCAAAACAGTAAGTAAATAAAGATGGTAGATCTTAGCTCTTCTGCTTACAAATTGTGTAGTCATAGTAAGGCTCCTTAACCTCTGTTCTCTCCAGTTTCCTCACTTCTAAATGGAGGATAAAAATGTCTACTTCAAGGGGATGAGATGAAGATTTAACTAGGGCACAAAATACAGGTGCAGGAGGATAAAAATGTCTACTTCAAGGGGATGAGATGAAGATTTAACTAGGGCACAAAATACAGGTGCAAAATAGAATACCAGGCAAGTAATAGCATCTTAACCAATAATAGTCCTGCCTGCTATGTGATATTGAGCAAGTTACTTAGCTTCTCTGAGCCTCAGTTTGGTGAGATGGAAAGTATCTCTATTTGAAAAAGATATAGCTTGATAGATGTTAGAAAACTAGATAAACAGAGAGATAGATGCTGTCAATTTTCACATAGCAAATTATCCCAAAAGGTAGTAGCTTAAAACAACAAACATTTGTAATAGTTTTTCAATGCAGTTTCACTGGGTGCTTCTGCCTCGAAACCTCTCATAAGGCTTCAGTGTGTTGGCCTGAGCTATGGTCTCATCTGAAGGCTCAACAGAGGAAGGATCCACTTCCAAAGTCTATAAAATGACTGTTGCCAGGATTTAGTCCTTAACAGATTGTTGGAGCTGAGGCTGTCAGCCCCCACCCCCACTGGCTGTTAGCAGAGCCTGCTTTCAGTTGCTAGTCATGTGGGTCTCCCTGTAGGACAGCTTGTCACCTGGTTGCAATGTTTGTCTCTATCAACATAGACAAGCAAGAGACCAAGAAAGTCCACACAAGAGGGAAGGAGCAGTCTCTCTGTAATCTATTCTTACGAGTAACTTTTCATCACTGTAGAACCAGTATTGTACTGGTTAGAGATGAGACACTAGGCTGAACCAACAGTCAGGGGAGGAAATGACATAAGCACATGAATATTAGGAGGTGGAGATCACCAGGGAAAAACCTAACAGTTTTCTGCCACTATTCCAGGGAATATGTAAAAGTATTTGCTACTTCATCAAACCCATGGAGTAACCTATTAATAGTAGGCAATTCATTCTTCTACATCTTCCCACTTTAACTAGGTATTTAATTTTTTTATCCACCTATGCTCTTGTCCTATGGTTTTGGAGAGGGGTGGGTGAGATAGAATTGGGAGAATGTGGCTAGCAAGGAGTAAGGGAGAGCAATGAGTAAGTGACCCTTTTATATTACCTCAGCATTTCACACTGCCTGCTTCCTCCATGCATAGCTGCAAGATGGATCACCACCTTGGAAAATTAAATTTCATAGAAAGGTGGCCATGGTTCCACTTCTCTCTCCTTATGGCAGCAAAAGATGGAAAGATCCCCAACATGTCACAACTGTTGAATCATTTTTAAACAAGCTTTTAGAGGAGCCTGAATCCTTTTTTAAAGATGTTCCAAAATGCAAGGCTATAAAGCAGCTGAAACCAGGTTAAAAGCTTTGGAAGGTAAAGTGATAAAATATCCAAGAGATCTGCAGAAAGTGGAAATAAAGACATACCCAGAGACACATAAAGAAAGAGACAGAAATGACATGTTTTCTAGAAATTAGGGGCAGATACTTTCCAGAGGGAAGTCTCCCACAGTGAGGAGGGAATTTAGTACCCTGACCCTGCCATCAGCCCTCTTCAATGGATTTCTCCAATGCTTTATTGAAATGCCCATAAAATAAAGGTTAATCCCATCCTAAGGATATCTTCTACCTTTTCCAAACTGTACCATTAAGTTGTATTAGCTCCTTGGGGTTAGGCCACCATAGCAGGAAGAATGTATGCTAATATGGCTCGCCTGAAGTGAAGCTCATTTAAAATCTGAAATACCATGGAGGAAGTTCCCTGGGCTAAGATAAGGTTAACGAATCTAAATCTCAGCAATGAACTCACCTCCTAAGTTTCAGAAATAATTAGTTCTGGGAAGGACATCATTTGTTCATTCAATGTGTTGACTCTAGCACCTCCCAACTACAGTAACTTGGATACTTGAGAACTTAATGAGGAATGTGCACAAACTTTCTCAGTTCTGCACAATTGAAAGGTACATCTCCTATATGCTCAAAGGTATTTGTACAACTATGTTGCCCAAGGCAGAGGCTTCAAGAACTTTATCTGTGGACTTTGTGTTTAGCCAATGTTTTTTTCAAAATCGCTTTTTCCTTTTGGTAACAGTTGCCAATTCTTCCATCAGGAGCCACATTTTGAGTATTCCATGTATTCTACAGAAGTAGTTAATCACGGTGTCCATCTCTACCCACCCCTACTATAATGTGGTCATGTGATCTAGGTTGACCAATCAAATCCAGAGAGAGTTTGGCTCCAGAAAAGACATGGCTCAAGACACAGTCTTTTTAAAATTTTAATATATAGATCCTGGGAGAGAAGGATTTTCCTTTCCTTTTGGGTTTTGAGCCATGAGGAAGTAAGCTTACAGTTTCCAGTGGCCTTTCTTACCATCATATGAGGAAAAGCCTAGGAATAAAGCCTAGAGCACTGAAATGAGAGACTATTGCTTAAACCCCTGTATCCAGCCCCAGATGCCCCAGGTAAGAGTGAACTTCTCTTGCTTTCTCAAATCATTTGGAGTTAGATTTCTGCAGCCAACAATCAAAGGCATCTTGGTCAGTACTGTGATAAATATTAGAGCAGTTATTAAGGATGAAGCATTAAGGAGACCAAGACAAGTAGCATGATCCTTGCTCTCAAAAAGCTCTTGGCAGAGAATGTATAGTAAGTGATTTAAAGCCACTGGAGTCAAACAGACCTGAATTTCATCTCTAGTTTCACTGTTTCCTACTGTGTGTCTGTAGTAAATAGAATTCTAAGATGACCCCAAATCCCTCTCCATACACACACTACCGAGTATGAGCCCCACCCCTGGAGTGGAGGCAATATCTATGAATATGATGGGATGTCACCTCCATGATTAGGTTACCTTATATGGCAATGGTGAAGGGATTTTGAACATGTAATTAAGGTCCTACGTTAGTTGATTTTGAACTAGTCAAAAGACCTATTATCTTGTCCAGCTTGACCTAATCAAATGAAAGCTCTTAAGAGAGAAATGGAGGCTTTTCAAGAGAGAGAGGGACTCTTTGGCTGGCTATGAAGAATCCAAGAACCATTATGTGAACTGTTAATGGAGAGGGAGTGGCTACCTTTAGGATCTGAGGACCCCAGTACTACAACTGCAAAGAACTAGGTTTTTCCAACAAATTAAAGGAGCTTAGAGGAGACCCCTGAGCCGCAGTGGAGAGTGCAGCCTGGACAACTGGATTACAGCCTTGCAAAATCCTGTGCAAAAGACCTGGCCAAGTTTTTCCTGGAGTCCTGATCCACAGGAACTGTGAGATAATAAATGTGAGTTGTCATAGGCCACTAAACATGTGGTAATTTGTTATAGAACAACAGAAAACTAATAGGATATCCCTGAGCAATATTTGAGCCTGAATTTTCTCATCTAGAAAATAGTGGTAGTAGAACCACCTACTTATATTGGCTAATGAGAGGATTAATTGATAATTCTTGTGTGATTCAGTGCCTGGCGTATAATTCAACATCCTTTAATTGCTAGCTGGACTCCACATTTTAAGTGTGGGTGGCTACATGTGTACACACACGTATGTGTGCCCATGTGAGATAGCAGGTGTTTGTTATATCTGTGAACCCTGAAAATCTGAGACAGGTCTCAGTTAATTTAGAAAGTTTATTTTGCCAAGGTTGAGGATGCATGCCCACGACACAGCCTCAGGAGGTCCTGACGAAGTGTGCCCAACATGGAAGGGACACAGCTTTGTTGTATACATTTTAGGGAGACATGAGACATCAATATGTGTAAGATGGACATTGGTTCAGTCTGGAAAGGTAGGACAACTTGAAGCAAAGACAGGACAACTTGAAGTGTGGAGGGGGCTTCCAGGTCATCAGTAGATAAGACTCAAATGGTTGCATTCCTTTCAGTTTCTGATTAGCCTCTTCAAAGGAGGCAATTGGATATGCATTTATCTCAGTGAGCAGAAGAGTGACCTTGAATAGAATGGGAGTCAGGTTTGCCCTAAGCAGTTCCCAGCTTGACTTTTCCCTTTAGCTTAGTGATTTGGGGCCCCAAGATTTATTTTCGGTTCACCTATCCACCAACAAACACCCAAGCAACAGGGAAAGGACTCTGGGTCCTTAAGTTTCTTTAGGCCAACCTTGTGCTTCTATAGCAAGGGAAAATAAAATCCAGAAAGGGAAAGTGACTTTCCCTAGAATACAAATCTTGTTGGTGACCACAATAAGGAGTTTTAAGCCCTTGACACATCCTGCCTCAGTCTCTATCCTCCAGATAATGGGTGCTTCTTGTCATACTTGTTATGGACATTCATACAAGGCTATCTGAATGACTTAACACTTTCCTCTCCTGTATCTGTTATCTATCACCGTGTAATAAGTTACCCCAATAATTAGAACTGAAGTCACCTGTGTTAGACCATTCTTGCAGTGCTGTAAAGAAACACCTGAGACTGGGTAATTTATAAAGAAAATGGGTTTCATTGGCTCACAGTTCTGCAGGCTGTACAGGAAGCCTGGTGCCAACATCTGCTTCTGTTGAGGCTGCAGTGAGCTGCCATCTCACATGGCGAGAGCCAGAGCAAGAGAGAGAGAGAGTGGTGGGGAGATGCCACACACTTTTAAACCACCAGGTCTTGCAAGAACTCACTATTGTGGGGACAGCACCAAGAGGATGGAGCGAAGCCATTCATGAGCAATCTGTCCCCATGACCCAGTCACCTCCCACCAGACCCCACCTCCAATATTAGGAATTGCAATTCAACATGAGCTATAGAGGGGACAACATCTAAACTATGTCACCAACAAATATTTATTATCTCACAGTTCCTGAGGGTCAGAAATCCAGATGCACGTTGTCTGGCTGCCTCTAGCTTACGAGTTCTCGTGCATTTGCCCTTAAGATGCTGAATGGGGTTGCAAAAATCTGAAGGCTGGACTGAGGTTGGAACCTATGTCCAAGCCCACCCACATGGCTGTTGGCAAGAGGCTCCAGCTCCTTGCCATATGGGCCTCTCCACAGAGCTGCTCACAACACAGAAGCCAGTTTCTTCCTGAGTGATCCACAAGGGAGAGGTGATCAAGACCAAAGCTGCAGTATCTTTTATAACCTGATCATGCCATCCCTTCTGCTGTATGCTATTGGTCACGCAGATCAACCTTGGGTTAATGTGGGAGGGGATTTCACAAGGGTATGAATACCTGAGGGGCAATGCCTTCAGACCATCTCAAGGACCGGTTGTGTATTTCTCCTTATTGCCTAAATGACCACGTTGCTGACAGTCTGAAAATGAACGCTTGCCTGCAGAAAGGTAGGATGAAATTGTTCCAGCCCTTGTGGTTAATAGCAATGGGAAGATCGTGACTGTGGTATTCCTGCTGAAGAGCAAACGAAAATGGCATTTGAAAACCACAGTTCTCACTCCTTTCACCAAGAAGGTCTGTTCTGCTTAATGATCTACATATCAATGCATTCCAAGTGGAGATATTAAATGTCTTAGAATATGCAGACACTCTGCAATGTTATAGCATCTTCAAAATGTATCAGCAAAATGATCGCTACTTGAATGGGCTATAAGCAAAGCTTCAGAAGGTCCAGGTGGCCTTAAAATGCAGGGCCTGGCAGCAGCAGGAGGAAAGGTTTCCAGACGTCTCTGTCCTTTATTTATTTATTTTTTTGAGACAGGGTCTTGCTCTGTTGCTCAGGCTGGAGTGCAATATGCCCCTTATCGTTAACTGGCTCTGCACACAATCTGACATCAACCCAGCTTTCCAGCGTCCCCACTCATCTTTCCCCATGGGAACTCTGTGCTCCGACACATTGGAATACTGTTTCCTGAGAACAGAAACATCTCTGATGATATGGATTCGCAGCAAGTGAGCAGCCTTGGCCTCAATATGGCGACCTCAGCCATGAACATTTAACCAAATCTCTGACTTTATGGGTGAGGCTGGCAAAAAAAAAGAGAGATAGAGTGAGAGTTTATGTTACAACAAAATTGATAAAGTTCTGCAGGAATCTTCTATCTGGTCTACTTGGATTTATTACTGTCCCGTCTCTTCAAACTGTAGCCAGATAAATTGTTTTGAGACCTAAATCTACCAATGTAGCTCTCCTGCTTTAAAACTTCAGAGACTTTCCACTGCTTCTCAAGGGAAGTTGAACATCCCTAGAAACATCAATCTCTGGATCTGACATCTCTGTCACCCTCCCTTTCTGGATGATGATAGCTGAGTCTTGATTTACCAAGTTCCTATCCATTCAAGACAACCCCCAACATTGCCCCTTCTGTTCAATGGCCCATACCCTTCTTCCATCTCTCTGCCTTCACTTCTCTAAGCTCCCGTTTCCCTGTTACTTCCATCATACCTTTCCTTTCTCCTTCAGAGCGCTTCTAACAGTAGCAACTAGGAATTTAATTGCATCATTCGTTCTTCACTATCTATTCCCCACTATTAAGCTCTAGGCTCCATGAGAGCAGGTGCTGGCACATGGGTATGCTCAATAAATACGTGTTGAATTAATGTATGGATAAAGATGGAGTAAACCGGTTGTTGCAAACTATAGTCCATGTACTAAATCTGTTTTCATAAATAAAATGTATTCGAACATGGCCACACCCACTTTTGTTTACCTATTGTCTGTGGCTGCTTTCTTGCTGCAATGGTAGAGGTGACTCATTGCTGCCAAGAACATCTGGACTGCAAAGCCTTAAATATTTATTATCTGACTCTTGAGACAAAAGATTTGCTGATACCTGGGCTAGATGTCAGTGTTTCTCAAGAGATAGCATGAAAACAGGAAAGTCTTATAACCATAACTGCATCCTGTGTCTCCGAAGATAGTATAGGGAACAAAGGGGCTATGTTTTGGATAATTCCGAAACTTAAGGTGTCAGGGGTGGGGAAAGCTGTTGGACCGGTCTGTGGAGGCATCATGGACCAAGCTGCAGTTAGTATTGAATGATATTCATGAGCCAATACATTGATTGAGGCATAAGTGACTAGAAACATGAAAGTGATGACCAGCAGTGACAACATCCTCTGTCAAAGTCACAGGCTAAACACTGTCTTGTCTCAGGAGCTGCAGATGAAGCAGGACCTTGGCACCTTGTCATCCTCGGTCTTAAATGGCCATAATGGATCTGTTGCCTTCCAGGGCTAGGTGGACCCTCAGAGTGCTGTGATTGATGGTCAGTGTCATCTCAGGATTTCACAGCAACATCAGCACATTTGTTTTGCACTAAATGGGCAGGTGCTCATTGACATCCATGAATGAATTCATCGATGTGTGGGGCTAAATGTCAATCCAATGGTGCAAGGTAGATCAAGAGGTCTTTGGATTTGAGAGCTGAGCTAAGCAGCAGAATTTAGGGAATGGTATTAGGCAACCAGCCCAGGCTGGAAAGAGCAGGAAGAGATGTAATGCACAGAGACAAACAAAGGGGCAAAGCATGAAAGAGCAACACCACCACTGGCAGCCAGGGTTAGCCTCTGAACCTAGGGCAATGCCTCCAAAAATAAGGTCTGTGGATCACCAGCCTTAGGCTCACAGAGCTGATTAAAAACCAATATATTTTTTTAAAACTGTGATTTCTAGGGCTATTCCACATCCACTGAACCAGAATCTCTTGGGAGAATCTGAAAATTTATATTTTAAACAAAGTCCCTAGGTGATTTTTGTGCCCTTAAGGATTTGAAATCTACTGAACCAAGACCACACTATTTCTCCCTGCTTTATTATACACTACTTGAACCTGCAAGACAATAGTTGAGGAAGGAAGAGGATGTAGGAAAATACTTCTTTTCAGAACAAGGTGGGAAATGCTGGGATCAGCTTACACTAGAGAAGGCAGGGTTTCTTCACTTTTCAAGGTTTTCTTCATCTGAAACATCATGGTGTGTCTGAATGAGCTGGCAGTGTGCTGAGTGCACTCAAAAGCATTACCTTAATTATTGCAACAATCTTGAGTCAATAACAGTCCATACTGAAGAATAAGTTGAGACTCAAGTTGAGTAAGTATCAGTGTTCACGATTAAAGAGCTCAAAGAGGGCAGAGCTGAAATTCAAATGCAGAGCTATTGATCAGAGGTCAAGGATTTTTCCATTGTCCCTCAGTTGAATTTCTATAGAGAAAACATGTACCCTCCCTTCCTCCCTCCCTCCCTCCCTTCCTTCCTTCACTTCATTCCTTCCTCCCTTCCTCCCTTTCTCCCCTTTTTCTTCCTTAATTTCTTCCTTCTTTTCTTCATTCCATCTTTCCTCTCTTCTTTCTTTCCTCTATCAGAAAAGGTCAGCAGTGTCTTAAATCCAATCTCTCAGAAGCAGACCCTGAACCAAGAAGTGCAAATAATTCACTAAAGAAGAAGTCCATAAGTCAATGAGGGAGTGGGAAAATTAGAATAGGGAAGGAAAAGAAACTAACCAACTAGGTGAAGTTCCAAATTCAGCCTGATCCCATGGACCAGAAACTATCCCTGGTTTGTCAGAACACGTACTAAAGGCACTAGACTTTTGTACCTTCCCACCACTCGTTCATTGGCAGCAGCAGTTGAGGTAAGGAGTGAAACTACCAGATACTTACAGCTTTCAGAATGGAATCCTGGAAACTCCAGCACTCAAGAGCATTCTTCTGAAAGTCAAAAAACTTAAGAGATATTCCCCAATTCCCAGTCTTGTGTTCTTGTCCTAGCCTTTGCATATGTCCGTATTGGAGTCCAGGGTCCCAAGAATGTTGACATATATTACAGGATTCAAGATAATAATAAAATAGAAAAAACTTATGGGCCAATAAGGACATCTTGTGTTACTCCCACACCCTTCCTCTTTACCACGAATGTGATGCTTGCCTTGAAGCAGAATGCTTTGAATGCCCATTATTTGCATATAGATTTTCCTTTTGTTCCTTCTTTTGTCTAGCTCTAGCTAATTTAGGGCATTTCTGCTGGTTCCCGGTAAGGTAACCTTCTTGCTTTCAGTCCTTTATGGCCTTGACAAGGATCTGAATTTCTTTCTGGTCTGGAAAACATTATTCAACTTGGAATTATCAAGGGCAAAATGCACCAGACGATTAAGGAGATGACGTTATTCAGCTTTTGCAATAGGGAGAACATTCATTAATGAGGATGCCTCAATGGAAGAGGAGGGGGTCTGGGGTTTTACAGAGGCAAGGAAGTCATTCACAAGTCTTAAGGGAATCATGAAAAGGGATAGACAGTTTTATGGGAGTCATTGAGGAAAAGTGGAGGGGGCCTCATCCTGGAATATGCAAGCATAAAGTGTTTCTTTGTGGTTAGTCATTTCTCTGGAAAATGAAAGGGTGAGGGTATTCTTTTTTTATACTTTAAGTTCTGGAGTACATGTGCAGAATGTGCAAGTTTGTCACATAGGTATACACATGCCATGGTGGTTTGCTGCATCTATCACCCCATCAACTACATGAGGTATTTTTCCTAATGCTATCCCTCCCCAATCCCCCCACCCCCTGCTATCCTTCCTCTAACCCCCGACCCTGTGACATGCTCCGGTGTGTGATATTCCTCTCTCTGTGTGCATGTGTTCTCATTGTTCAACACCCACTTATGAGTGAGAACATGTGGTGTTTGATTTTCTGTTCTTGTGTTAGTTTGCTGAGAATGATAGTTTCCAGCTTCATCCATGTCCCTGCAAAGAACCTGAATTCATCCTTTTTTATGATTGCATAGTATTCCGTGGTGTGTATATGCCACATTTTCCTTATCTAGTCTATCACTGATGGGCATTTGGGTTGGTTCAAGTCTTTGCTGTTGTAAACAGTGCCGCAATAAATATACATGTGCATGTGTCTTTATAATAGAATGATTTATAATCCTCTGTTTATATACCCAGTAGTGGGATTGCTGGGTCAAATGTTATCTCTATTCTAGATCCTTGAGGAATCACCACACTGCCTTCCACATTGGTTTGAACTAATTTACACTTGGTGGGGGTATTTTTTTAAACAATAACTGTTTTCCAGGGAATACAAGGCTCAGGTAAAATTCAGCACTGTCAGAATCTTCACAAACAGGATGCAGGAATTAGCCCCACAAAGTTAGAAATGATGAAGAATATTCAGGAGAATTTTGCCATGGATATTTAGCCCAGAAAATATTGTCATATAAACATCCAAAGCTCTACTGCCCATTGAGGAGAAGCAGTTTCTGTGATCCAGATAGATCTGAGCCAAAACTCTCCCCTTTGAGAAGAGTTTGATTTATCACTTGATTTCTTCTCCTGCAGACTCTTGACTTGGTAAGGATAGCAAAGATCCCCAAGTTGCAATAGTTCTGAGGTCCAACTGGGAGCTGTAGGCCAAGGGAAAGAAATGCAAAGTCATGAAACAGAAACCACATATGAGGAGCCAGGAGTGCCCATAGTGCAAATCACCTTCTGAAGTTGGCCTGCCACAGGCTTGTGTTAGGTTTGAAAGGAAAGGTGAGGGTTAAAGAAAGACACACAGAGAGAGGGTGGCTCAACAGCAAATGCAGGCATTTATGGTCAGCATAAACCTGCAGGGGTGGGGGACCAGCTTACTGCCAGTGCCCATCGCTGCTTACAAGCTGGGGTACTTAAAGGTATGAGCAGGAGGGGTCTGAGCAGCATGGCTTGCTAACCAGCAGGATATTGGTAAGACATTTCCATGATAAGGCAATGTGGCCCTGCTGTTGGTGGGATGTGATTGGCTGTTTTTTGGACTGTTGCCCAGCAGGATATGATAGCAATGTTCCTACAGTTGGGCCTTTGCCCAGTAGGGTATGATCAGAAAGTCAGGCAGTTGGGGAGGATATTTCTTACAATCTAAACTCCCATGGAATGTTTCCCTTTGACCAGGGTCTGTGAAATGGCAGGGGGATTACAAAATGGTGCAGTTTGAATTAACAGCTTGGACTTTAAGTGGAGAGCTTGACCTCTTGTTTACAACAGGTCAGTAGCCCCTTGTCACTATTTAACAAACCAGACAAGGATGGCAGTGTCTGGGCAATTGGCAGAGTAAAATCCAAAGAAAGAAACTAAACCCCAAGCTAACTTGGCATAACATGTGTATTCATTTATTCTTACACTGCTAATAAAGACATATCCAAGACTGGGTAATTTATAAAGGAAAGAGATTTAATCGACTCACCATTCCACATGGCTGGGGAGGCCTCATAGTCATGGCAGAAGGTGAAGGAGAAGCAAAGTCACATCTTACATGGCGGCAGGCAAGAGAGCTTGTGCAGGGGAACTCCCATTTATACAACCTTCAGATCTTGTAAGAGTTATTCACTACCATAAGGACAGTATGGGCCAGGCGCGGTGGCTCATGCCTGTAATCCCAGCACTTTGGGAGGCAGATATAGGAGGATCACGAGGTCAAGAGATCAAGACCATCCTGGCCAACATGGTGAAACCCCATCTCTACTAAAAAATACAAAAATTAGCTGGGTGTGGTGGCGGGTGCCTGTAGTCCCAGCTACTCAGGAGGCTGAGGCAGGAGAATTGCTTGAACCCAGGAGGCAGAGATTGCAGTGAACTGAGCTTGTGCCACTGTACTCCAACCTGGCACCTGGTGACAGAGGAAGATTCTGTCTCAAAAAAAAAAAAAAAAAAAAAAGAACAGTATGAGGGAAACTGTCTCCATGATTCAATTATCTCTACCTGGCCCTGCCCTCAGTACATGGGGATTATTGCAATTCAAGGTGAGATTCGAGTGGGGACATAGCAAGACCATATCACCAGGCACCAGCCACCCTTCGCTTGCCAGAAAGTGGGCACTAATCAACCTGCATCTACAGGTGGCCTTCCATATCCTGTTGTTTCTCTTTTCCCCTAATTGCAGCCTCCTTCCCCTGCTCCTTTAGAGCTATAAACTGAGTTTCGTGATTACAGTAGCATATAGTTGAGGCATGTTCTAAGGTTTTCCCCGTTTCATCACACGTGATTCTCATAGCAACAGGGGAAATGCCTACGTCCTGATGTCTGTTTGTATTGAAGAAACCAAGTCACAGGGTGACTTGCTCTGGGTCACACAGTTGGTGAGTAGCAGAGCCAGAGGGAGACAGAAACCCGGGTCTCCTGAGAAGCATTCTTGAGATCCTTCTGCATCTTTCCCACGTTCTTCCCTTGAGTTACTTGCATTAATAAGTGAGGCTTGGGCTGGGCTCAGTGGCTTATTTCTGTAATCACAGCACTTTGGAAGGCTGAGGCGGGTGGATCACCTGAGGTCGGGAGTTTGAGACCAGCTTGACCAACATGGAGAAACTCCATCTCTACTAAAAATACAAAATTAGCCAGGCATGATGGCGCATGCCTGTGGTCCCAGCTACTCGGGAAGCTGAGTCAGGAGAATCGCTTGGACCTGGGAGGCGGAGGTTGCGGTGAGCTGAGATCATGTCATTGCACTCCCACCTAGGCAACAAGAGGGAAATTCCATTTCAAAAACAAAAAAAGTGAGGCTCAGAGGCAGACGTCATCTTCTCCTTCATGCTGGACTTCAGCAACTCTGCAAGGGTGCATTCTATGTTCCTCCAGTGACCTCTCCTCCAGGGATGAAGAAGTGTCCATTAGATTTTTCTAGTCAAGGATGTCACCCTTATCTGGAGAAGATGCAGCCCATAAAGAAAACCTCTTTCCATTTTCCCCAAAGGTTAGAAAAAAAAAATCTAATTCAGCTTTCATTTAAATAGCCAGGAGAATTGGGAACTGAAGGTAACCAATCAGTTATTTGCTAGTGGAATTTTCCTGGTAAGGAGAAACAGCACTTAGACTCAAAATGTATACGTTTCTTCCAAAATGTCATTCAACATCTATCTCTTTCCCAGATAGTGACAAACGCTCCATGTTCCTGTCAAAATGCCAGCTTTCAGCACCAGCCTTAATAATAAAAGCCAGATCCAAAATCCAACAGAGAAATTGCAACTTTGCCAGCAAAGAACTTATCATCCTGTTTTATTTTAAGGTGCCAGGTTAACTTTTAAAACATTTCTTTACTATATTCACTTAATTAAAATAGATCATTATTTTATTCTTTTTGGTTGAACTTCCTTCCTGGAAACTTTTCACTCATACATACTTACGTGTATTTGAGATAGGTGATCCATTTTCCTAATTTTTTCCTTGATTTGTCTTTTATCTCCTTGGGTTCCCTTTTCAATCTGGGGGAAGGTGTTGGGGAAGAGTCCAATAATACAGTGAGATGCAGCTATGAGCAATGATCAATATTAGTGAGATAAAGAATTGTTCATCTTATATTTGCACCTCTCTGGAGAAACTCTGAAGATCTGATGGCATTGGCATGAATTCAAGGTATGGCAACAGGATAAAGGGAGGGGATCTGGAGTGGGGGAGAGAAAGGAAAAGAGGTTAGAGATTGGGAAAAAGGGGCTTCTGTAGAGGAATTATTGGGAATTTTTATGTAACATACAGTGTCCTGAGTGTTATATACAAATTATCACATTTTAACCTCTCAAAAACACCATGAGCTGAGTACAAATGGGTACACTTCCATTTTACAGATGGGAAAACAGGTTGATTGAAGGTAAGTGACATGCCAAGGTCACCCAGCCACCAGCGACAGAGCCCAGAGTCAAACCTGGATCATCTGACTCCAGTGCACAGGCTCCAAAGCATCCAGAATGCTCTGAAACATTCCGAGCCATGTTGCACCCTCACTCAGAGACCCTTGCTCTTCTTGTCATCCCGGGGAGCCCTCCAAGCCCCACCAGGGTTCCAGAAATCCACACTTCTGGGGAGACACCGAGCTATGGGGTAGTATCCCACCCTCCTTCTTTTCCACCAGAATCTGGCAGCCGTCCTGGGGAGAATGAAGACA
Source organism: Cheracebus regulus (assembly GCA_963574635.1). NCBI lineage: Eukaryota > Metazoa > Chordata > Mammalia > Primates > Pitheciidae > Cheracebus > Cheracebus regulus. The sequence goes on from CAUYQU010016111.1 coordinate 17,868, forward strand.
GTGGCTCTTCCTGTGGCTTTCTTTGCTCACAGGAACCTGCCGCCTGCTCTTGGCAATTCTGCGTCTCCACAGCATCCAACTTATAATTACCTAACACCAGAAATCCTGTGGTCATTGCCGTGGAACCTCATAGGCCTCCCTGACCCCTTCCCACTGTCATCCAAGACATACACACAGATTCTAGTCTCTGGAAATATCCCACCTGGACCAGCTCATTATTTCTTTGGCTCAAACCCAAACTCACTCTTCGACTTCCTTCCCTACTGAACACAGAACTCCCTAGTACCAGAAACACTAACCACATGTTTACAATGTCTGGGACAGGCACACACTCTACGGTAACAAGCACTGCCTCATTCAATTCCTCCAACCACCTTTGCAGACTCATTTTCTTCCCTTACAAATAAGAAAACGCACAGGATGGTAACAGGCAGAGAAAGAACCCCAAAGGTTCTTAATACTCTTACAAGGGAATTTTCAATAATAACAGGAAAAAGAATAACTTTTTGACTTTCTTTGGGAAAGAGAAAACGATTCAAAAAATTAACTTTCTGCTAGTAGGTAAGCACCATAAGGACATGGATTTTTGTCTGTTTTGTTCACTGACCTGTCTCAGGTGCTAGAACTTGGTTCAGCACATAGTAGATGCTAAATAAAGAACTTTGAATGAATGCTTTGTAGGGTCACCTGGTTCATTTACTTTTTCAACAAAAACATATATTATGTGTTAGGCCCTGGGCTAGGAACTGGAGTTACAAAGATGAACAAGACATGTTTCTATCCCACAAGGAACTCAGTGTCCAATATAGAAGACAGACAAATCCAGTACAAGCCTCTAGGCTACAGGAAAGCCCAGAGGTGTGTACATATTGCATACACATCAACACACTGACCTCCTTGAAATAACAACAAGACATTTGCTCAGTAATTCTCTAAGTTAAGCTTTGACTAGCAAAGGTTGTCATTCCCCTAAGGAAGTTGATCCATCCTTTTGTCACAGACTGAGGGGCCAAGAGCAGCTCCAGGAGTTCCAGGTGTGTGAGATCCTGCATCCTAGAACGCTGTACCAAAGTCATCTGTATGGTGAATGCCTGTAAACATCAAATTGAATGAATCAGTTAGATTGCTGTTTACAGGCAACCAAGAATTATTCAATGGCTGCAACCGGCAGGAGCTGATGAACAGCCTGGCTTCCCGGGCTGCAATAGTATGTCGGGGCTTTGCCTTACAAATTACATAAGAACTAAATGCAAATTAGTATAGATGACAAATAGATACACACACACCCTGGATCTTTCTTTTTCTTTAAGTACCTGCTCTGGAAGAACTTAGAAAAGAAGGCACATCACCAACTCCTGGAATACAGAGAAAGGAGTCCTGGCTGGAGGGGGAATCTTCCAGTTTACAAATTACTGTGCTGGGGAGACTATACCTGGGGAGGCCAAGGAGGTCCTCCTATTCCTATTCCCCGATGTCCTTTACATAAGCCTTGTTATTAGCCATGCACTCAGACATCCCTTTATGCAGAAAACCATTCATTCATCTGTTCAACACATAGTTATATTTACTGAGCTCCTTCTATGCACCAGGCACTGTTCTACACACGAAGGAGACAGCAGTAAATTCCTTTGGGAGCTTACATTCCATTAGGATTGACAGATGGTAAAAATAGACAACAACAATCAGAGGAACAGGCAGTGATATGCATGATGATACATGACGTGATACAGAAGGCATGGAGAGGAGTGGGTTTGCTGCTCTGATTGGAAGCCAGGGAAGGCTTTTTAGAGGGTGACTTGTGAGCTGGGAGGTTGCCCTTCAGACCTGCGCTAACACATCCACCATGAGCCACATGTGGCCCCTGGGCACTTCAAATACAGCCAGTCTGAATGAGGGTTGCAATCAGATTAGAATCCACACTGAATTTTAAAACCTAATATGAAGGAAATAATGTAAAATATCTCTTGAATAATGTTGAATGCTGATCCAATGTTGAGATGACAATATTTTGGATAACTGAGTTAAATAAAATATATTGTGAAAATTCATTTTTTAAAATATGGCTACTCCAAAATTTAAGATTGCCTCTGTGGCATGCATTGGTGGGATGTGTTATACTTTCACCAGATGGTGTTGCTCCAGTTAGAAAAAAACAGCAAGTGCAGAGTCTTGATGTCTTAGACAAATGGAAAGTGTCCATTCTGGCTCTGCCACTTATTGGCTGTGTGAACTTGGGAGCTCAAGAGTGAGCATGCTTTGGCAGTGAAAAGCAGGGAAGGAATGTGTTAGACACCTGTTAGAATGGCTTTTATCAAAAAGACAAATGATAACAAGCGTTGGCGAGGATGTGGTGAAAGGGGAATCCTTGCACACTGTTGGTGGGAATGTAAATTAGCACAGCTATTACAGGAAACAGTATGGAAGTTCCTCAAAAAATTAAAAATAGAGCTACCATATGATCCTGCAATCCCACTGCTGGGTATACATCCAAAGGAAATGAAATCAGTATATTGAAGAGATATCTGCACTTCTGTGTTCTCTGCGCCATTATTCACAATAACCAAGATACAGAAGCAAACCTAAGTGTCCATCAAGAGATGAATAGATAAAGAAAATGTAATATATATTACACAATGGAATACTATGCAGCTTTAAAAAAGAAGAAAATTTTATCATTTGCAAGAGCATAGATGAGCCTGGAGAAGAGTATGTTAAGTAAAACAAGCCAGACACAGAAAACTAAATACCTCCTGATCTCACCTATACGTAGAATTTTAAAAGGTTGAACTGATAAAAACAGAGTAAAATGGTGATTTCCAGATGCTGGGGGATGGAGGAATTGGGGAGATACTGGTCATAGAATGCAAAAAAAATTAGGAGGAATAAGTTCTAGAGATCTGTGGTGCATCGTGAGCACTACAGTTCAAAACAATATCTTGTGTATCCTTGAAAATTGCCAGGAGTTCTCACCACAAAAAAAGTGATATGTGGGATCATGTATGTGTTAAATAATTTGATTTAGCCATTCCCCAATGTATATGTATATCAAAACATCACAGTTCACACTGTAAATATAGATAATTTTGACCTATTAATTTAAAAATAAGTAAATAAAGGAATGCATGAGAAAATGTATTTACTTAGGGATTCCATCTCACCTACAGTGTCATAATGACATAGAGTGAAGGTGGCGGTGGCCCTCATGGCTGTGAGGCACCCCTACCTTCTGGAGACTCTGAGGCTTGTCTGAAGTCACTTGCTGGTCTTCGTTGGCTGCCAAGTCATCTCCCCCTCAGACCACAGGTGTGTGTGTATGTTCCCTCTGTCTTCCCCAGCACAGATTCCTGCCAGGAACACCCTCAAGCTGACTCACCCAGCCTTGCTCCTGCTGCTGCTCTAGCCTTTCTCAGCTGCTATAGCTCTTTCTAGATGTGAGCTCTTTGAAAAAGACAAAGACCAGTTTTCCTCATCAGAAACTTGGGTGGTTTTACTGCTGCCTGGATGTCTGGCCAGGAACAGAATGAACTTGTCCAGCCTCGCTTGAAAATGGCCTTCTGTCATGAGGATGGAGGGTAGAAGGATGGTTCCCAGAAGCTGGGAAGGGTCGTGAGGGGGTGGGGAGGAGTGGGGTTGGTTAATGGATACAAAATAGATAGTTAGAAAGAATGAATTGTGACCTAGTATTTGATAACAGGGTGACTATAGTAAATCATAACTTAATTGTACATTTTAGCATAGCTAAAGAGTATAACTGGATTGTTAACAGGGACGAATGCTTCAGGGGATGGATACGGTATTTTCCATGATGTGAGGATTACACATTGCATGCCTGTGTCAAAGTGTTTCATATACCCTATAAATATATACACCTACTATGTACCCACAAAAATAAAAAATCAAAATAAATAAAAGAATGGCCATTGTGAACCAGCTGATATAAGAGAAAAGTTTCCCAGAGAGGCTTCCTGATGCCTCTCCAATGGGGGTGGAAGCGGGGATGGGCAACATGGACCCTCCAAGATGATTCTGCCATGGATTCAGAATGCCTCCTGCCAAGTCTCCTCTCTTTTTTGTGCTCTAGAGTTTTTTGGTGTCTATGGCAGTCAGCCAAATGCAGATAATAATACAACTGACAGAGTTGTTGTGAGTTTTAAATGAGATGCTCAAAAGTGCCTAATGCACAGGAAAATAGTCAATAAACTTTATTTTCATTTTATTTTAGCATTATCTTCTCCATTTCCTCTCTCTTGAGAGGGAGGTTAGACTCATCTCTGTCCAATCCAGAGATAGCTGACATAATTGCCCAGAGAATTAATATTATTCCTCTCCATGGCATCATGGACATTCAGAGCTGCAGACAACATGGAGGTCTCTGCCCCAGGCTGTCACTTTCATCCAGAAAATATCAAAGACCACCTGTCCCCAATGGCTTTCTATGGTGACGATACTCTATCCTGCTCTTTATTGATATTATCTATTAATTTCTCATTTGCCAGAAGGGGAAACTAAGTCTCAGAGATCATGTGACTTCCCAAGATCCCATGAATAACTAACTTGTTACCAGAACTGGGACTCCAAAGTAAGCATTCTAAACATTCCATTCGAGGTGGCTCTTTAATCCCGGTACTTTAGGAGGTCAAGGTGGGCAGATCACTTGAAGCCAGAAGTTCAAGACCAGCCTGACCATGTGTCAAAACCCCATCTCTACTAAAAATACAAAAATTAACCAGGCATGATGGTGCATGCCTGTATTCCCAGCTACTTAGGAGGCTGAGGCACAAGAGTCACTGGAACCCGGGAGGCAAAGGTTGCAATGAGCCAGAATCCTGCCACTGCACTCCAGTTAGCATTTATTAGGCATTTGCTGGCTGCCATACCTTCTTTGAAAAAGATCCCTGCATATTAACTCAATCAATCCTGATTTTGATCTTGTGAGGGAGGTACTGTTATTTTCCCACTTCCCAGGTGAGGTATTGGAGACTCAGGTCACTACTTTGTCCCCACAAGGTAATAAGTGAGAGACCAGCACCTAACATAACTGAGGCCAAAGCCCTGGCATCCTCTTTCCTCTTAGAGTGTGCACAACCTGTATCCCTATGGGGATCCATGAGTCTAGCAGGTGCAATGGTACATTCAGCCCTGTAACCAGAGGTCATGGTGACTTGGACAGCTCAGTCCCTCTCCATTCGGCAGAGAGCCCACTGTGAATGCCTGGAGCTAGGGAGGCACGCACCCTATGGCACCCCAGACTCTTTGTACACAAGACAAACCCCAGCCTGGAACAAAAGCTGGCTGTGAATGATCCATCAGCATTCCTAAGTAGGCCACGCTGCGCCATTCACAATTCCCTCCTACCGTATGTGATAAGCTGTGACGTATGGTGTTCATTTAGGCCTCCATTCCCACAGAAATATGGCTGGCACCATCAATTTCCCTGTTTGTTCTCTGACCCACTGTTCCTGGGTTAAGCAGCCTGCCTTGTCTACATTTGTCAGTTGATACAAGCTTCTCCCTGCCATAGGCACCACTATTGATGAATGTCGTCAGAATATGGAGCCTTAAATAATGTATAAAGGATTCCACATGCAAAGTCTCCCCAGGAAGGGGCGGGGTGGGTGGGGGTGGGGAGAGGGAGTGTTAGATGTTTTCTCTGTTGGAGTGCCTTCATTTACAAAGCATATTTGTCAAGTCTTTTGCTAAGAGTAATGCCAAGGAGCAGCCTCCCATCATTCTTGTTAATAGGACTGTCTGTGTGTTACAGTAAACAGCTATAACTCTTCTGTTGGAGCCCTTGTGCAGCAGGCAGAGTTTTTTCAGTATCCAATTAAGGGTGTCTCCAATTTGCCATACAGGATCATGAGAGCTGTGACTCAGCCATCAGGCAACCTGGGCATTGTGGGCTGATGCCCTTCCTTCTTTGCAGCAAGGGGACTGGAGCCTGGCTGTAGGTGACCTCTGCTGTTCTTTTTCCCTTTTTTTTTTTTTTTTTTTTTTTTTTGAGGTGGAGTTTCACTCTTGTTGCCCAGGCTGGAGTGCAGTGGCATGATCTCAGCTCACCGCAACCTCCGCCTCCCAGGTTCAAGCAATTCTCCTGCCTCAGCCTCCCAAGCAGCTGGGATTACAAGTGTGTACCACCAGGCCTGGCTAATTTTGTATTTTCAGAAGAGACAGGGTTTCACCATGTTGGCCAGGCTGGTCTCAAACTCCTGACCTCAGGTGATCCACCTGCCTCGGCCTCCCAAAGTACTGGGACTACAGGTGCGAGCCACCGCACCCAGCCTCTGCGTTCTCCAAGGCCACCAAATCATACCAGCTAACTGTGCAAAGATATTAGCCTGATAGTCAAAGCTCTTCCCAGACTCTTATTAACATTGAAGAATATGAGCTCTGGAACAGGACTACATGGATTTCCATCTCAGCTCAGCCACATACTAGCTGTGTGATGTTGGGCAAGTTGCTTAACTTCTCTGAGCCTTGGCGTCTCACATGTAAAAAGGGCCAATCATAGCACTGGCTTCATACAGTTGATTTGAGAATCAGATCATGTGTGATGCACATTTAAACCACCACTATCTTCACATCATCTTCATTTCCTAGGCTTGGATATGACTCATTCCTCACCTCTCTGTACCTACTTCATTAGTATTCATCTTTCAAACTCCATCTCAAATTCCGCCCCCTGATGACTGTAATAAACAGGTTCTCTTCTCTCATTAATAGCCGTAATGGAGGAGTGGGGACTTACCACGTGGCGGGTCCATACATCACTCTTGTTTTTGTTTGTTTGTTTTTTGAGATGGAGTCTCGCTCTGTTGCCCAGGCTGGAGTACAGTGGTGCAATCTCAGTTCACTGCAACATCCATGTTCTGGGTTCAAGCAATTCTCCTGCCTCAGCCTCACTAGTAGCTGGGACTACAGGCGCACGCCACGATGCCCAGCTAACTTTTGTATTTTTAGTAGAGATGGGGTTTCACCATGTTGGCCAGGATGGTCTCAATCTCTTGACTTCGTGATCTGTCTGCCTCAGCCTCCCAGAGTGCTGGGATTACAGGCATGAGCCACGGCGCCCGACACACTCTTATAACTACCCTATAAAGTAGGTTCTATCTCCTCATTTTACAGATGAGAACATTGAGGCCTAGAGCATTTCAATAGCGTGCCAAAGTGCTCATGGTTCTCAGGTGACAGGATGAGGCCAGACATCAGGGACCCCTGGATCCAGAGTCTACTCTCCCCACTTGTCTTTGATCTAGGAAGCCCCCAGTCCCAAGATCAGTCCTGTCCTTCTGGAGATTAATTGCAATCTTTCATAATTGTCCTATCCCATCTATGGGTTTCAAGGAAAATTATGAAGCCCTTAGAACCACAGTGTGTCTCATTTTTATTCTATACTTTATTCATTTTTAAATGCCTGAGACGCCGAGAACCTGAGATATTACTCATCTCATCTTCCTGAATTTTGTGAACTAAGAAGTGAAAGTTCACCCAAGGCCATTCATAGAGTCTGCGGAAAAAGCAGGACTAGACCCTGGATCCAGTGATTTACAGGTATCTCTTCTCCTAATTTTCAATCCACCGCAAACATGCAGAGAGATGACCTTAGCAAAGATGTTTATTGGTGTGTGTTGGTTCTGTGGCTCGGGGGAGGGGGTTGGAAGATCTTGGAATCACTTCCTACTGTGCAATCAGCAAGCTTCCCACTGCGTCTTCCTCTTCGCTCTTTCTAGAGATATAAAGGGTGGCTAGTGCCATTCTCCCAAGAAGAAAGCTTTCATATTCACTCAACCAGTCCTCAGTCTTCAGTCCTCAGCAAACTATCTTTGTGCCTCATCTGCTGGGATCTGGGGAGTCAGTGATGGGCAAGATATGGTCTTTACTTGTAGAATCCCCATAGCACACTGGAGAAGAAAAAAACAGCAACCAGGCATGTGCAATACAGGGGGATGCATGCTGCAACCACCACCATCCACAACAGGCATTGAATGCTTCATTTGTATCAAGTGCTCTCTCTCCTAAGAGCTATGAATCCTTAACCCCAAGTACTCCTCAAAACTAGGAATAAGCAGTTTATCGTTTGCTGTGGACTGAAAGTCTGTGTCCCCCTAAAATGTATATATGAAGCCTTAATCCCCAATGTGATGGTATTTGGAGGTGGGGCTTTGAGACATAATTGGGGTAGGACGAGGTCGTGAGGGTGAAAACCCCACCCTGGGATTGGTGCCCTTAGAAGAGTATAAAGGGACTAGAGCATACAGTTGCTCTCCCTCTTTTACCCTCTCTCTCTCTCTTTCCCTTCTCCATATGAGGACACAGCAAGAAAGGGGCTGTGTGGCAACCAGGAAGACAGCCTTCAAGAGAACATAGCCATATTGGTACCCTGATCTCAGACTTTCCAGCCTCCAGAACTGTAAGAAATAGATGTTCACTGTTTCAGTCCCCCGGTCTATGGCATTCTATGATAGCAGCCTAAACCAACCAAGACATCATTCCTCTTATCAGACGAGAAAACAAATGCATAGAAAGACTTTTAAATTTCCCCTTGGCAACGGGCATACGTGCAAAGTGCAATAGGGGTATGAAGAAAAGAGTGTTCAGATTTTAGAAAGACTTCCAGAAAAGTCTTCATCACGTTGGAGATGGTTCTTTTTAAATAATGGAAGGGAGTCTCCCAGGCGAGAATTTGCATGTGGCAGAAAGAAAATATTCTAAGATTCAGGGGCACAAAAGAGCATGGCTCATTTGGGGAACTGCAAGTACTTCTATGTTGCTGATGCCTGATGCTCTGGGGGATACAGTTCAAGGCAGGAAGAAGCTGAGGGCATATCTCAACCTCCCCTTGCTTGGGGCCACTCATCCTTCATCCCTTTAGGAGTTTTACTCAGCACTTGTTCTAGGATGCCAGGGTCTGAGGTGAGACAGGTAAATAAGACTCAGTCTCTACCCTCAAAGAATTCACAATCTAGTGGGAAACTAAATTATTATAAAGATAGCATTACAAATGCAGTGCTTGACATATGCCTGGGGCACTATGAGTCTGTAGGTGAGAAACAATGAAAAGAGGACAATCCAGAGAATGTAGCAGCTATGCTGCCTCTTAAAGTCTGAAAAGGTAATCCAGGCATTACCTGTGTTTGAGGTCAAGGGGCAACAGGAGAAGATGGGACAGAAAAGCACACAGCATGAGCAAAGCCACATAGATGACAAAAAGCTATCACCTGCAACAGCTTCTGCTGCTACAATACCTGTACTCCTCTTAGATTTTGTTCCAGTATCAGTCAACAAGGTGGTCTGACAAGACAGTCCCAGCCCTAGGAAATGAATTACCATTTGTGGAGACCAATCAAAGTCTTGCCATATAGTGATAGGTTTAGGTCTAGCTGGGGTCCAGGGAAAAGGAGGATTTCCATTTTTTGATCAATGAGGGGATTCTGGGAAATTCTTCTGCCCGTAAAAAGAAACAAGCCAGAAAAAAATTCCCATTCCTTCCTGTAGACATGGCTATGACGGGCAGGATGCCTGAAACTGTCCAGCCTTCTTACGATGAGGAGACATATCGAGCAGGATAGGGGAAAGGGGGGATATTCCCAAGGAATAGTAAACCAGAAAGATGTAAAGCATCTGTATCCTTGTTGAAATTGTAGCACTTCCAAATTAGCATCCCTAGAACTGTTTACCTCTGAACATTTCATTATGTGAGATATTAAAGAGGGTAAAGACCTGTGTATCTGAAGCCTCTGTTGGCCTGAGCCATCGCTTCCTTGCAGCCCCAAGTGCCATGATGTCACTGATAAACTACAACCAGCAGAAGGTGGCTAAAGACTAAGGTGGTTGTGCCTGGTGGGGTTAGGCTGAGTATAAGGAAAGTTCACACTTGAAAGAAAAGTTTTCTCACAAGGTCAGCAGAGAGAATATTGCAGGGGAGTGCGGGGCTGCAGGAAATGGAGGTTTAATGTTTGTGTAAATTGAAAGAAGGAATCTACTTGGAAATGAGAAAAAGCAAGATTAAAATGGAAAACACAGCCCCAAAGCTATTAATACCCAACAGATCCAAATTGAAAAATAAAAGCGATGGGTGAAGCATATAGTTCTCAAAATGAATTCGTGTCATAAACCATTAACATCAGCCCTCCCTTATTACCTGTAATTCCAGAGAGGCGGGTTGCAAGCAGTGCCCAGTGGACATCTGGCTGGAGATCGGCAAGAGCTCTGCTCCCAGGGCAGCCCAGTTCTCTCCTCTTGTGACACCTGCTCTGAGCGTCCTTCTCTCACCCCCCTCTGGGGCCCAGTGGAACCCCAATGCTGCCCTTGGCCCAGAGAAGACCTCAAACACCAGCAAATGCTATTGCTAAGAAATTCTGAAGAATTCAAGAGAACGCTTGGTAAAATTATTTCTTCTTTTTTTATACACCCCCAGTAGGATTCTAAAATTGTTCTGTCCATATTAATGCACATTCGTGTTGATGCTGTGGTCTACCACTGGGTCTTAGTAAATGTCACCTAAACCTGGGCCACGTGCAGTGCAGATGGGGGCTGGCATGGTTCCTCATGATTCTCAAGGCCTCTTTCCACCAGCCCCCACACACATCACCATGTTAGAGCCCTTAGCCTTGGGTATATCAAATACATGCTGTGATAATAACAATCTGCATTTTGAACACAGATCCAGATTTAAATGTCAGCTCTGCCACTTACCTGCTGTATGACTACGGCAGTGCCTCAGAATCCCTGAGCCTCGCCTTCCTGGTCCACACAATCCCAGAGTGTGGAGAATTAAATGAGAAGCTGTATGTACATGTCCAGCTCAGTATGCAGCATGCAGTAGGGGCCCAGTTAACGTTGAATTTCCACCACTAGTCTCCCAAACCCTCCTAGCCTTTTCTAAGCTTACTCCTCCTGCTCTAGAAAGGGTTCGAGGGCGGTAGGGTGCTCAAGAAGACATCTGACGTTCTAACGTGACCAATCACCATCCTTGAAAGTTTATGCTCTTTGTAAGTTGAGAGGATTCCTTGTGGAGAGGCATCTCAGGGGGGTTTGGAAGACTGTGTATCATCTGCACAGGAGACTCAGGGTGTGTCCGTGACTCTCACTCAACAAATGAAGGTTGGCCCTTCTCAATGCCGTGTCCTCAGCTTTATTTGCCCAGTGAATAAGTCCAGAGTATTCTTCAACTGGGAGAGCTTCCACAGGTAGTCCACCTCCAAAATACATCTCAAACTCCTTCACCACCACTGTGCTAATCCTAGGCACTCTCTTGCCTCATGTGCAGCACTAAATAGCTCTTTAACTGGTCTCAGCTTCTTTTGTTTCCCCTACTACAATTCACTACTACACGGCAGCCAAAGCCACACTTTGTCAACCCATTGCTCATAGCTCTTCAGCAGTGTCCCCTTGCATTTAACAGGAAATCCAAAATCTTTAATTGGTCCAAACATTCTTGAATGGTCTCACCCAATCTGGTCTCTGGCTATTCTTCTAGACTGCATTTCTTGGTCTCTTTAAGTTGCGGTTTCCTCATCTGTAAAATAAAAATGATGCTGGCTAATGCAGATAGCAGATTAAATAGAATAAAACACAAAGCATATTGCATGGAGCTAAACTTCTCCCTTAGGCTGTGGGATTTTTAAAAAGCAGCTCTTTAGCTGGCAGATGGGCTTTGTTTTCCGCAGGTGAGTACTCTCCTCTCCACTCAAATGGGGCTCTTGGCCAACTTGTTTCTCCCTATCACACACATATTCTCTCTCTCTCTCTCTCTCTCTCTCTCTCTCTCTCTCTCTCTGACAGCCGGACATGCTAGATTACCTCCAGGAGACTGAAGTGTACCCTAAGCACCAAGCCATTAGCAGCAAATGGGTGCTCCTTGCACAGAGCTGCAGTGCATATTAACAGGCTACCAACACCTCACCAAAGTTCTGGGATGTGTCTCCTTACAGCACTTCTATTCAGAGGACCAGTGCCTTCTCTGACCAGGTACCCCTAGCAGCCAGCACAAGGTCACGCACCACTTAGCGGCTGGCCCCACCATATCCTCCAGGATACTAGACCAGAACTGTCTGTGTTGCCCGGAATGACCACAAAAAAGTTCATGCACCTCTTTGCCTATGTCTGGAATCCAAATGCCTGATTTTTTGGCACAGGGTCCAGGAAGTGCCTCAAACAAGCATGATTAATCTATCACCGACCTTCAGATTGGGAGAACTCTTAAATTCTCTCCAACCTCACTACCAAATGTGAATTACCGTCTATTCTTGCAGACAAAACTCCTCATGTTCAGAGTATCCATTCCAGCTTTAGGCATTTCTAATAGGCAATTGGTTTTGGGGGGTTTTGGTTTTTTGGGTTTTGTCTGTTTGTTTGAGACAGGGTCTTGCTCTGTTGCCCAGGCTGGAGTGCAGTAGTGCAATCCCAGCTTACCGCAACTTCGACTTATTGGGCTCAAGTGATCCTCCCACCTCAGCCTCCTGAGTAGCTGGGACCATAGGTGCATGCCACCATGCCTTGGTAATTTTTAAAATTCTGTAGAGACAGGATCTTCATATGTTGCCTGTAGGCCATTTTGACAATACTTAAAATTTGCTTCTCAGCCAGGCAAGGTGGCTCACGCCTGTAATCCACCCACCTCACCCTCCCAAAGTGCTCAGATTACAGGCATGAGCCACCATGCCCGGCCATTACATGACTCTTTTATTGCATCAAGAGAACACCTGTGGCCTGGCGAAGTGGCTCACACCTGTAATCCCAGCACTTTGGTAGGCCTAGGTGGGTGGATCCCCTGAGGTCAGAAGTTCAAGACCAGCATGGCCAACATGGTAAAACCCCGTCTCTACTAAAAATACAGAATTAACTAGGCATGGTGGTGTGCAGCTGTAATCCCAGCTACTCAATAGGTAGGAGAATCCCTTAGAACCCGGGAGGTGGAAGTTGCAGGGAGCTAAGATCATGCCACTGCACTGTAGCCTGGGTGACAGAGCGAGACTAAAAAACAAAACAAAACAGAAAAAAAACCTGCTTCTTACTGGGGCAGCGGAACAGATCTTAGAGTGACATCAATGCCTCTCAACTTCGTGTCTCTCTATCACTGGGTTTATGCCTCGTTGATTTAGATCCCTTGTGTCATTTCATATTATGCCACCTTGTTTATGTTGACATGTGTGCTTCTTCTAGCAAACTTTGAGGTACATGTCTTAATCTGTTGTTCTATAAGTGATTAAAAAAGAAAACTTGAACTAAAGAACCTTGCACAAAAGAATTCACAGCTATGAGCTCAAACATGGTAGTTATACTTCTCAGACAAGGGACTTTATTTCTTTGGGTCTCCTTTTGTGTGTATAAAATGTAGGCATTTGGAGGGGCATGGTGGCTCATGCCTGTAATCCAAGAACTTTGGGAGGCCAACATGGGCAGATCACCTGAGGTCAGGAGTTCGAGATCAGCCTGGCCAAAATGGCGAAACGCTATCTCCACTAAAAATACAAAAATTAGCCGGGTGTGGTGACAGGCACCTATAATCCCAGCTATTCAGGAGGCTGAGGCAGGAGAATCACTTGAACCTGGGAGACAGAGGTTGCTATGAACCGAGATCACACAACTGCCCTTTAGCCTGGGTGACAGAGGAGGACTCTGTCTCAAAAAAAAAAAAAATGGAGGCATTAATCCCATGTTGTTGTGTTTAATAAAGTAACACACATAATAAGAGAAAAAAAGAAATGAGCCATTGCTGAGTACTTACAGTTATTACAAACCCATAGCAGATGCTCTGTCAGTGTTCATTCCTTCCCATCTTTGCTCATGCGCTCATTCACTCCCTCCTGCACTTTGGAAATACTCCATCCTCTATTCATTCCACTCCATTCATTGACCTCCCTTCTATACCCTGGGTCATACTGAGTACGGGGGATGCAATGGTGAACCTGGTACACTTCCTGTCTTCAAGGTCTTTGCAATTTAGTGCGGGACAGAGCAAAGAAGACAGATAGGTAATCGTTAGCATCAGAGACAGGATACCACGCTGTGGACAGGGGCAGGACTCCTTCCACCCTGGAAGTTCAGAGAAAGCCTCTCAGAAAAGATGACAGCGAAGTGACAATTGAAGGTTGAGCTGGACTTTGTCAGATCAAGGAAAGAGCCGAGGCATGTTTAGGAAGCTTTAAAATAAAAAAAAAAAAAAAGTGGAGGATATGAGAATGCAGAGACTAGCAGAGACCTAATTATGTTAGGCCTTATCAACCACGATTATTGGCCAGGGGTATTTTGGGTCCTGTGACAAAAACTAAACTCTAAGAAAAACAAGGGAAGTCGTGTTTACCTAGCTTGTGACAATAGTAAGGTAGCCACAAAACCAGAAGAAATAGCTTCAGAACCATGGCCTCAAAGACCTAAATGATGACTCAGAGTGACCAAGGCACTTTCGCCCCATCCATCTTCGCTTACTTCATTCTCCAGAAGACCTGTGTCCAAGCGGCGGAGGAGAGTCCTCCAGGCTCTCCAAATCCGTATTCTCCCAGTGTATCAATCCCAGAAGAAAAATATCCATTTTTTCAGTGTCTATCTATCTTTGTCCAGGGCAGAAGGCTGTTTGGCTCTGCTTCGGTGACGTGTCCTCTCCTTCCAGCACTTTTTTGTGGCCTGGAGGCCACAGGATATCTGAGTGGCCAAGTCCAGGCCATGTACTCACCACTGTGCAGATAAGACTGGAGGAGCACCACAGCACCACCAAACCATGTTAATGAGTTTAGTAAGTATTTAGTGGCAGAATAAATCCTTTAAAATCTCTGACAGCTCAAGATACCCCAGTTGAATCAGGCAAGAAACAAAATATGGGAAAAACCATACTCAGGTCAGGGCCTTGCTGGTATCTAAAACGAAAACACGCCTGAACTGTGATTTTTCATTTATCCTTGTGAAGGCCTTTTCCATGGGGGTTTCAAGGCTGGCTCTCTGACCTTAGAAAATCCAACTTCTAAGAGGTTTTCTGTTGCTATGGCTTAGGAAATGGGGAGCGGGGCACACTCTTCTCTAGACCCCAGATATTAGGAGACTGTGTTTTGATTCAACTGACTCTCAAAGTTAGGAAAGGACAGGTAGGTCACCTTTCCTGCGTTCTATCCTGAGTAAATCACAAGCTTTCCTTCTCTCCCTTTGCCAGGAGAAGAAAAGACATTTATGCTCTATCCTGCCACGTGGCCAAATTCCAAGAGCTGCTTGTCACTGTTATAAATTTTCTTTTTTTTCCTTCAAGCCATCTAGGGCACAAAAAAGGAGATTTACTCAGTTTCAAGTGTTTTTCCTCAAGGCAAAGGATGAGTGCCCTGGGTAAGAACCTTGCCTGACGTCTCGAGGTCATTGGAGGCTGAGATTCTAGGTTCTTGTGGCTCCAATCGTAAAAATTCAGTGGATGATCTTAGTGTATGCTATGATGTGTATGTGGAGATGGGCAGAGCGCAGACTGCATACACCCCAGAATCGCACCTCCTACCCCTCAACAACAACCCCGGTATCTTCCCTTAACTCTCTTCTAGCCTAGATCATTTTGGACAAAAATCCAGACATGTAGATTCTAACCGTGGGATCAAACATTATTCATTTATTCTGTAATCTTAGATGAGCCTTTTCACCTCTTCAGGTCTATTTCCATATCTGTAAAATGCAGAAGAAGAATGATTCCGTATTATTTGAGGGCTTCTCTACCATCAAACACTGCACATAGCCTTCCATCGTTAAACCTTTACTGAACACTTACTTTGTGCCAGAAGTGGAGGATACCAATGATGGCCAGCAAGTATTGTTTTGTAACATTTCAGGCACATGGTTCTAATTGACTTACATGGTTGAACTCATTGATTCCCTATTAACAACTCAGTTGAGAGCATACCACCCTAATCCTCATTTTACAGGAAAGAAAATGGAAGCAGTGGCTAAGCAAGGTACCCACAATAACAGAATTATGAGGCAGCAGACTGGGGTTTAAACACAGATTGTCTGGTTCCAGAGCCCATAATTATAAACCATTATAAATACTGAAATGTCTCCTGATCGGGAGGGATTATAGAGAAATAAAACACAGCTACACAGCTTCTTCCTCTGAGCTGCTGCCATCTAGGAAGCAGAAAGGCTTGAGAACCATCCTCATTGTATTTATTTTTCCATCTGTGATGGCGGATTGCAATGGACTTTTGTGAGGTGTTTCTCTGTCTTGGTTAATTTTAGGCATCAACTTTGCTAGATGAAGGGATACCTAGATAGCAGGTAAAGCATTATTTCTGGCTGTGTCTCCTCTTCCCAGAGGAGATTGGCATGTAAGCTGGTGGACTGAATGGGGAAGATCCACCCTTAATGTGCATAAGCACCATCCAGTCCACTGGGGGCTCAGATAGAACAAAAAGGCAGAAGAAAGGTGAATTCTCTCTCTCTCTCTCTCTCTCTCTCTCTCTCTCTCTCTCTCTCTCTCTCTCTCTCTGCCCTCTGTCTGTCTCTTTATCTCTCACTCTCTTGGATCTGGGACACCTTTCTTTTCCTGCCCTTGGACATCAGAATGCAGGTACTTCAGCCTGTGGACTCCAGGATTTGCCAGAGCACCCTTCCCTGACCCCTCTCCCCTAGGTTCTGAGGCCTTCAGCCTTGGACTGAGAGTCACACCATCAGCTTCCCTAGTTCTGAGGCCCCTGAACTTGGACTGAACCCTGCTACTGACCTTCCTAGTTCTCCAGTTTGCAGATCAGCCTACGATGGGACTTCTGAGTCTTCATAGTCATGTGAGCCAATTCCCCTATACATGAGAATCCTTTCTCATCCATTTGTCTATCTATCTATCATCTATATAAATATGTATCGTCCATGTATCATCTATATATCATCTATGTAAGATGATAGATAAATAGATACAGATAGACAGACAGACGGACAGTTTAATAATAGGCTATAGATATCTATAGCCTATTGGTTCTATATTCTTTCTGGCGAACCCTGACTAATACAATATCCAAGCCTAGGGTTCAACAGATATTTGTTGGATCAAGTTCAGTGTCAGGAGAAAAGGTTTCCGAGACAGGAGGAGGCCTGATTTTGCTCTTTGGGAGCCGTGTACATCTTGTTTGCCTGATGAGCACGTGTGCAGGCAGTAATAGGGTGAGTAAATAGACTGTTGGTTTACTGGGAGGTTGAAGGTTATGTTTTTGCTCTTTTGTTTTCCTTGACCTTGTCCTCCGTTAAGGCTTAGCAAAAAATTTTATCTCTGCTGGAAAAGCTTTGTCAAACCCAACTCACCCCAAATAAATAATCCTCTTCTCATGGTGTGTATACAGTGTCCTTATAAGAGTTCCCAGTATGGTGCCAACATGGGTCCTGCCTGTTGTTCCTGCTGACCTGTGAGGTTCCTGATGCACAGTTCCAAGTCCAGACCATAATAGGAGCTTAAAACAATTTGTTGAATAAGTGAATAAAAACAAATAAGAAAATGAGAAAGTATATAGTTTTATTCAACTTTTATAACCACGTTTTGACTTTAGGATGTCAATAAATGTATAAACTTTCAAATTTAAAACAAAAACTTTTTCCCACATACTTTTGTACATATTTTTGGCATTTCCTAGAACTCAAGTTCCTATTCTTAGTTCTTATGGTAAGCAGAATAATGGTCCCCACAAAGTGTCCACTTCCTAACCCCTAGAACCTGTGAATATGTTACCTTATGTGGCAAAGAGGACTTTATGAATGTGACCAAGTTAAGAATACTAAGACAGGCCAGGCACAGTGGCTTACTCCTGTAATCCCAGCACTTTAGGAGACTGAGGCAGGCAGATTACAAGGTCAGGAGCTCGAGACCAGCCTGGCCAATATGGTGAAACCTCGTCTCCACTAAAGATACAAAAATTAGCTGGCCATGGTGGCAAGTACCCAAGTACAGCTACTTGGGAGGCTGAGGCAGGAGAATCTCTTGAACCCGGGAAGCGGAGGTTGCAGTGAGCCGGGATCCCACCATGGCACTCTAGCCTGGGTGACAGGACAAGACTCTGTCTCAAATAAAAAAAAAAAAGAGTTCTAAGACGAGGATATTATCATTGATTAGCCAGGTACATCTAACATAATTCCAAGCATCTTTATATGTGAAAGAGGGGGATGTAGAAGAGTGGTAGTCAAAAAGAGATAAGAAGATGCTCTGCCTGTGGCATTTTTGTTATTACAAACTTTTTATTGAGGTATAATTGATAATAAAAAACTGCATATATTTAATGCAATATACATTTTGATGAGTTTAGACAAATGCATAGGCTCATGAAATCATAACCACAATCAGGGTTAAAAATGGGGCAAGAGGAAACTTTTGGAGGTGATATTTATCACACTGCTGGCTTTGAGTAGGGAAAAAGGGATCATTTCTCACCGTTGCTGAAATAATGCAGGTGCCCCCTAGAAGCTGGAAAAGATAGGAAAACAGATTCTTCCCTAGAGCATCCAGAAGAATCAGCCCTCCCAACATCTTTATTTTAGCCTAGTAAAGCCATTTTGAGTGTCTGACATCCAGAACTGTAAGATAAAAGGTTTGTGTTGTTTAAAGTCCCTGAGTTTGTGACAACTTGTTACAGCAGCAACAGGAGACTAATACAGTCTTTTTTCCAAACTTTCTCTTAATGTACGTATAACCCTCTCCCCGAACCTTGGCCAGCCCACTTTAATATGCAGGTTTCCTTTTCTCTTTCAATTTATTCCCAGAATGTTGTTAAGGCTCAATTCCCATGTTGTCATAATAATTACAGCACATTTTAAAAATAAGTGCCTGCCAGATACTGTGCTTTATGTGAATTATCTACTTGAATCCTAATGACCACACTCTGGGGCAGTCATTATCACCTCATGTCAGATGGAGCCACTATGCCCAGCCCATCTTAGTATTCTTAACTTGGTCACATTTATAAAGCCCTGTTTGCCATGTAAGATAACATATTCACAGGTTCTAGGGGTTAGAAAGCAGACATTCTGTGGCGACCATTATTCTGCTTACCACCAGAGCTAAGAATAGAAACAAGTTCTCATCAACAGATGGAGAAATTAAGGATCAGAAATGTCAAGTCAACATTGATAAGGACTTGGTCTGTCAGACACCAAGTCTTGTCTATTAACCACCAGGCTGCAGGTGGGCTTGCCTCCCTACCTTCACCTGCTCCATCCTGTCTCCCACTGCTGCTCACCTCTCAACTTAGCAGAGCTGAATCTACATCTGTTACTCGGACACCTGAATGCTTTGGTATTCTGGTTCAGGTTTCTGAGATGGTGCAATGACAGTGAAGGAAACTTACCAGAGCCTCTGTTTGGAGTGGGGATACCATGGAAACAGGTGACAGCTGCATGGTCTGTCCTGATCTGTTTGTTTGTTTTGAGATGGAGTCTTGCTCTCACCCGAGGTGGGAGCACAGTGCTGCAATCTCAGCTCACTGCAACCTCCACCTCCGGGGTTCAAGTTATTCTCCTGCCTCAGCCTCCTTAGTAGCTGGGACTACAGATGTATGTCACCATGCCTAGCTAATTTTTGTATTTTCAGTAGAGATGGGGTTTCACCATGTTGGCCAGGAAGGTCTCGATCTCCTGACCTGATGATCCGCCCGCCGCAGCCTTCCAAAGTGCTGGGATTACAGGCGTGAGCCACCGTGCCCAGCCTGTCTTTTTTGATTCTATTTTAATTTGGATGGCTGGATATAAAGAAGGTTTCCCAGTTGACATCCCACAACTATTGAGACAAACAATAAAGATTCAGAGAGGTGAAAGGTCTTGCTCAGGGTCACCAGCCAGGGCAGAGGCTAACAGGGAATTGAACTCAAGTATTCCTGGCTGCATCATTTCCCTACTTTTTGCATTACATGGAACGTGCTGTCACCAGCATTGCACTTTCACTTAATCAGGAGGTTTCACATTGCAGGTCACAAACCAGCTACATCAGAATCCCATGGGAAGGTTTTAAAAGCCCTGATTCTTTTGACTCATCTCTGAGAGTTTGATTCTCCTTGTCTGGATCAGTTCCTGTAAATAGAAAGTTCTTGTTATTGTTGGTGTTGAGCTCCTCAGGTCATTAGGAAGACCAGCCGGCTTTGGGAAGCATAAACATAGGGGGAGATTTCAGATTATGCATAAATATCTTAATACACAGACACCTGTGACCCAGCAAATTTGCTTCTAGATTTTACCTAGAGAGAAATTCACCTAAGTGCAAAAATAGGAGCACTTTTAAGAATAATCAATTCCCCTCACCCCACAAAAAAATGGAAACAATCTAAAACCCAAATGTCCATGAAGGGGGGGCCAGTTAAATAAACATCAATCTTTTCAATGCTACGTGAACTGACATGAAAACATGCCTCAGAAATATCATTGAGGGAAAAAGTAAGTCGCAAACTAGTATATGTTTTTCATTTTATATGTATGTATAAACAGACATGTGTTTCTATATATATATCCTATATTTAAATGAAAAGACACATTCTGGAATGGTACTCATGAAACTGATAACAATCTTTCCCTCTGGGAAACAGGCTAGACCTAGAAACATTGATGGTCAATGACAATAGTTCTCTATAGGAGATGAATTCTCTTACTGCAATAATATATTCATGTTCACAGTTGCAAATTGTGGTCTCCTTATCTTTAAAGTCTTTCATTCCCTGGAAGAATCAGAAGGCTTGAATTTATTTTGTCAATAGTCACAGTCTGTGCTCATGGGGGAAGTTTTTTTTAATTCACTCAAGTGTACCAAGATTGACAAAGCACATCTAAGGTATCAGGCACCCTGGTAAATACCAAGAGAAGTAAATGGAAAGCTATCTTTGTTTGGAAGAGCTCACTATCCTGGGTGATGGGAGGTAAGACATTTATATAATTAAATGATTAAATTTATGCAACCAATGCTATAATTTTTAGTTTTACATCCAACAAATATTTCCTGAGCACCTCCAGGGCCCAGGCTTTGAGTCATGCGCTAAAGATGTGCATGGTTAAATACTTTTCTGCCCTTGAGAAACTCACCTATGTTGCTTGTCTAGTGCATGGCCCAGGGCAAAAACCATATCTTACTCACCTTTGTACCCCCTGGAGCATCCAGTACAATGCTTTATGCATATCAACGGCAGAAGCTTCACTGCCAGTGTGGGGGTGAATGGAGGAGGTGACTGACAGGGAAGAGACAAGAAGGCATATAGAATTTCTAACTCCGGTGGCTAAAGCAAAGTTCAACTTTTTTCATTTTCAATGTGAGGCAGGTGCAGCGGTAACGTTGTCAAACAAGTGGTTAGAAATGTAAGTTTGGGCATCATCCTAGGGCACGAAGTTAGAAATAAAGACTGGGGAGTCCTAAGAATGGTGTTGCAGCCTTGGAATTGAATGTGAACCCTAAGGGGTGAGGGGGAGAATGGCTATTGATGAAGCCTTGTGGAAAATGGGAGGCTATTAAGTGGGCAAGTGGAACAAGATAAGACTCAGAAGAACAGCCAAAGAAAGAGAAGAAATAGGAAAGATAGCTTTATAAAGCCAGTGAAAAAAAGCTTCAAGTGGAATAAAATACTGAATAGAGGTCAAACATATAGAAAGGTAAATTAGAACTGGAGACAGCCTAGAATAGTGGTTAAAAGTGCACACTCTGAAGTCACATTGCCTGGGTTTGACATGCATCTCTTGAAGTTTCGGATGCCCCATCTGTTACATGGGGAAGAGGGGAACAATATCTGTATCTTACGAGTTTCCATAGGTTCCATAGCCCGCAGTGTACACCGTGCTTGGTACTTAGTTGGCCCTTGATAAATGATTTAAAAAAAAATGATTATCATCACTATCAATCAGAAAATCCTGGGTGACTTAGACAAGACCAGGTTTAATGAAGCAAGGAGTTATAGCAGACATACCTATAACCCCCACTGATCCAGGCCCTTGTATAATTCGCTCACCATGAGTGCAGGCAGACTTGTGACTTGCTTCTGGCCAGTAGAATATGAGTGGATGAGTTTACCTTCCAAAGCAAAAGAGATGAAATGTCGTCTTGTGACATCCCATCTCTTTATTTTATCACATCAGACTCTAACTTAAGAGACAACAGAAAGATACTCTCTTGGTGGCACTGAAGAACAGACACTTGAACCACATATGAAGTACATGTGGCAAGGCACTGCAGTCAGCCTTTAAGACTTGAGGGTGACCTTCAGTCAACAGCCAGTAAGAAGCCTCCGTCATGCAGCTGCAAGGGAAATAATTCTGTCAACAACATGAATAAGCATGCAAGCAGGAGCCTCTCTTCCTTTCTTGAGCCTCCAGATGACAGTGCAACCTGCAGAAAACCTAAGCAAGAGCTCCATCTCAGCCCCTCCAAGACTCCTGAACCACAAAAACGGAAAGAATACATATGTGTGCTGTTTTACATCACTAACACTAACAAACTGAGGCAAAAAGCCACACTACAGAAGGAAAGCAGCTTCTGTAGTGAGCAGATGAGGACATCAAGTTAGACCATGTAAAATGCTGTTTCAAAACAAAGAGTCAAGGGCAGTAATATGAGGAAGGGGTCAGTAAAGAAAATCCAGGGCAAACATGATTTTTCAAAAATGTCTGAACATTGGTTTCTGTTAGACCATAGTGCACTCCAGCTGATTGG
Organism: Cheracebus regulus; assembly: GCA_963574635.1. Classification (NCBI taxonomy): domain Eukaryota; kingdom Metazoa; phylum Chordata; class Mammalia; order Primates; family Pitheciidae; genus Cheracebus; species Cheracebus regulus. The sequence continues at coordinate 40,489 of CAUYQU010016111.1, forward strand.
CTGGGAGTCTCTGAGTGAAGTGTCTTCACTTTGAAGCTCCCTGTGACCTCCTGGTAATGGGATGTCAAGAGAGAAGGAGGTGAGGAACCAGTGAGTCCTAGGGAGCAGTCCACTGTCTTGTTCTAACAGCCCTGAGTGCCAGAGATTGACTTCATGAGACACATGGGGATCCCAGTGGAACAGAGAATAAGGATTTGCAACATACTAGGTTGATGCAAAAGTAATTGCGGTTTTTGCTATTAAAAGTACAAAAGCCATTTGCCATTAAAAGTAATGGCAAAAACTGCAATTACTTTTGCACCACCCTAATAACATCCCCAGTTTTTCTGTTGCATCAGGTTGCTGGACATTGGGCAGCTTTATTACTTAAGTGTATTGCAATCTTACTTGAGTTTCAAGCACTCTCTGCACTTCAGACCCCTTGTCTTCAAAACTGAGAATCACTGCCTTTGACAACCCATGAAATTCTTGTGCAAACTAGGGAAACAATGAACGTGGAGTAGGTTACTAGGGCTGGAACTGTCATTTTGTTATTGTCTTTGTCCTAAGAGGCCTGTGTAGGCATTGCTCTGCCCATAAGAGAGGGTCACAGATTTTGTTGGCATCGCATTCTCTGTCTCCGACCTGAGAATCTACCACCACCATCTAGTGTCCTCACAAGTCAGGATAGTCATCACGATGAAGCTAGAGTTATAAAGACCTGAGTTTGACTCCCAGGTGAGACACAAGCTACATAGTCTTTACATTGTTCTCTCTGGGTTTCCTTTATCCTCAACATTAAAAAAAATAAACATTAAATTGCTGAGAAATGCTGAGTCTATGATAAATTATATTGTTTGCTAAGAAGAACGATGGTAAGGAAAACCTAGCTGTTCCACCCCTACCCCAAGTGGAAAACTGCTTGGGGCATTCTAAAGTAGCAAAACAGTAGAGGTATATCATACACAGGTTAAAACAGTTCTTTAAGCAGGGGATACGTGCCCCCGTGACTTCCTTGTGGAGAATACTTTCTGGTTTGTCCTGATCAGTGGTAAACAGGCACCGACTGCCTACCTAGTCTATCTTGGGTCTATGAGAAAACACGGGACACCTGCTGTTAATAATAATCACCTGTTCAGAGAGAATAAATACGTGCGTCAGCCTCTACTCCGGTTTCTCAGCCCGAAATGTTGTCAGTCTGGGAGGCTTTCATCGAGGTAAGGCTGTTGGTCCCCACAGGTAGTCCTACTTTGCTGGTCTATCTGGGCGTATGCTTTTTAATGCCTTCAGCGCCGCCTGGGTGGGGGTCTCTACAGCTGAGCTGGTCTCAGTATTAAAGAATTTACTTATCGTTATTGTTATAGTAATTGAAATATTGTCTAAGTCATGTCTTCCATCGTCTTTTAAATCTCAGACTTCAATCACCTCTGCTATTATTGTTGCAATAATTCAAATACTTCAGAAGTTTAAAAATGAAATCTGCTCCCCCCTCCCGCCCCCGAACCATCATCTGACTCCTGGAGCACTGCCCCAGCCCAGAGACTTCTCCAGCTCAGAGCACTTTTCCTACTTTCCTGTTTTCCTTCCAGAAAGTCAAACGTGTTGCATTTTAGAATGGGGCATCTCCAGGCCAGCCACACGCAGACCAGCTATTTCTGTGGACTGGGAGCCAGCCTGGCTTCCAGCAAAATCCCTCAGCTGTCGGAACAACTCTCACTGTCAAAACTTTCTGAGAAGAGTCATTAGTTTCAGAGAGAGGGGAAAGGAAGGATGTTTGCCTGGGGCATCTCTTTGAAAAGGTCTAACTTTCTAAAATGGTAAATAAGCCAGATTTCTTTTCTAGGGGTGCACGGAGGGCAGAAGGAGCTCAGTCGGGGTATGACCTCCGGGAGCCAGCTGGCGTCTGAGACATCATTACTTCCCAAAGTTTATCCCTTCCTTTCTGTGCTTCTGCAGTACAGCCTGAGAAACGAGCTCTGAGATCAGGCTGCACAGTTCTGATTACACAGGCAAGCACAGCACAAAGGGTTTTATTGGGTGGAAAAGGGGGAAAAAAAAAAAAGCAGAACCTTAGCTGTGGGTAGAAAGGCTCTTGCCTCTAGATAAAGGGGAAAATTATAAGCTTCTAGAGTAGCAAAGCTTGTGAAAGGTGAATATACCATTCAACACCATTCCTAATCTTCGGCTTGCAGTACCCACATTTCTGAGTCAGCATGTGTAGACGCCAATGTGATCAGTGAGAGTCAGATTAGGCCTAACAAGATACGCCTGAAAGTCTTAGATTGGCTGTGACAGCCTCAAGTTCAGATTCCCTGCCTCTCTGCTCTGTGGTCTGTTTTAGGGTCTAGTTAGTTCTTAATGAAATCCATGAACTCCTGTTCTACTAGAAAAAAGTGCTCTGGAGCCTAGCAGCTTCATCCTTAGTGGCTTAAGATGAACTACCGGCAGATAATAGTCTATCCTTTTAAGAAAGAGAAGCTGGGGGAAGGAGGGGGCAGGAGGAATAGTGAGCAGGAGAATCCTGCCTTGCTGGAATTGTAAAAGGTGAAAAGAGAGCACGGCTTGTGAATTGAGACCTAGTAGGCAGATAATGCATCTCAGCTTCTCCTTTCTATAGCTGTGGGTGCAGCAAGCACTCACGGTTGATTACTTATGGTGACAATTCAGCTGAATGCATTCTGAGTCCCCATTTCTCTCACCCTCAGCAATCTCATCTCCAAGTTAAATTCACTCTGCCCCCTTATTCTCTCTAAAACCCACATTCATTCTATCCTCTGCACTACCATTGCTTCAAGAAGTTCCCTTGTCACCTCTCATGTCAGGACCTGGAATTGCTTCCCCACTGTCTGCCTGCTTCTGTCCTACTCCACAACATGCTTCAGGGCCGTTTTCCCAGAGCTGCTGCAATAGCATCTTGTCTTCCTCAGATATTTATTGAGCACCTACTATGTGCCAGGCCCTGTGCTTGGCATTGGAAGAAAAAAAAAGGGAAATAAAAGACATTATTGTGGGCTACATTATGCCCCTTTCACCCACCAAATTGGTAGGTTGAGGATCAAACCCCCAGCGTCTCAGAATATAAGCATATTTAGAGACAGGGCCCTTAGGTAATTACGGTAAAATGAGGTCATAGGAGTGAGCCCTAAGGTGCTTAAACTATGAGTATATACAGATACTCATAGAAGGAAAGTGACTTAAAGATGCAGGAGACAGCTATTGACAAACCAAGGAGAGAGGCCTCCGAAAGAACCAACCCTTGATCTCAGCCCTCCAGCCTCTAGAAAACAGAATTCTGTTAAGCTGCCAAGTCCATTGTCCTTTGTTACACACAGAGCTTAAGGTTTAGTGTGGGAGATAGGAATTAGTCAAATTTACTGTAAACCTAAATGTGAGGCCAGGCACGGTGGCTCATGCCTGTGATCCCAGCACTTCGAGAGGCCAAGGCGGGAGGATCACTTGAGCCTGGGAATTCAAGACCAACCTGGGCAACATGGTGAACCCCTATCTAAAGTAAAAATACAGAAATCAGCCAAGTGTGATGGCATGCAGGCGTAGTCGCAGCTACACGGGAAGCTGAAGCAGAAGGATCCTTTGAGCCCAGGAGACAGAGGTTGCAGTGAGCTGTGACCCTGCCCTCATGGCTTCCTCGTAGAGAATGCTTTCTGGGTTATCCTTGATCAGTGGTAAGCAGGTGCCAGCTGCCTACCTAGTTTATCTTGGTTCTATGAGAAAACACAGGACACCTGCTGTTAATAATCACCTGTTGAGAGACTAAGTGCATGCCACTGCACTCCAGCCTGCATGACAGAGCAAGACCCTGTTTCAAACATAAATAAAATCTATATGTAAAAGTAAACACAAGGGTGTTGAGTGCTATGGAGGGCTGCACATGGTGAGCTACAGATACAAATATATACATAGAGATATGGATACAGATATAGTGACTTTGAGTAGACATTTGGATACAGGTTGAGATATGCATATAGATATAAATACAGATATAGACAGTGATATCAATATAAAAATAGAGATAAAGAACTGGTATGGTGGCTCCCACGTGTTATCCCAGTACTTTGGGGGGCAAGGTGGATGGATCACAAGGTCAAGATCTTGAGACCATCCTGGTTAACAAGGTGAAACCCCATCTCTACTAAATATACAATTAGCCAGGCGTGGTGGCACCCACCTGTAGTTCCAGCTACTCAAGAGGCTGAGCTACAGACAGGGATGACAATTGAGAGGGATATAGATAGGTGTATCAGGAAGACCAGCTCTGTCTAGAGATGAAATCAGAAATGGCTTCCCTGAAAAAACCACAATAAAGGCAAAATATAAAAAAGAATGTGGGTCAACTAAAAATACATATGGGGCAGAGATTTCAGGTAGGGAGAAGCATATGAAAAGTACCCAGGACTGGAAGGAGCAAGGTCATCCAGGAAAGCCCACCTGAGAGCTCTCGAGTGCAAAGAGTAAGGAGATGGGGTGGGGGGTGACACAAGGGGTGTGAAGGAGAGTGCTAGGGCCAAATTCCCCAGTGGCTCCACAGTTCCTCTAGAATTTTGTTAAAAGTCATTGACATAGCTTAGAAAGCCTTTTAGGATCTGGCTTCAGACTACCACCGTTTCATCTCGTCCTACTGGTGTCCCATAGAGCAAAACCAAGTTATATAAAGGTCCTCAAATGTTAATTGAAGTCTTTGAAAACGATGTTCCTTGGGGTAGGAGCATGCTCTCTCCCTTGTCTTCTTTCTCTCTCATCCTTTAAGACTCAGTTCAGAACTTGACTCTTCAAGGGAAGATTTCTCTGAGTCCTGAAGGTAAAGTTCCTTCGTGGTTTATTCAGCAAGTTCGTAGCACTCCTGTCATGGAGGGAAGCCTGTGCTATCTTGGAGCAAGGACTATAATGATGGTTTTAAAAAAGGGAGTGCAATCTCTTCCCTTGAAAGCGCCCACTCTCGGGCCTCCCTTCTTCCCCATCATGGTATTCTGCACCTGTCTTGATACTGTATTGCCACATGAAGGTAGACTTGCTTACGTGATGGTCTCCCCGACTGGACTACCATCTTTGTTTCCCCGTCTCCTTCAAGAGTTCTTAATATTTAGTAGGCACCCCATAGACGTTGGATGATTTGGTGAGTGAAAGTGCATTGAACACCATCCTTTTAATGGTAGATACAATTGCCTGTCATTCTTTACAGCAGGGGTTGGCAAACTTTTTATAAAGGGTCATGGAGTAAACAATGTAAGCTTTGTGGAGCAAAAGGCAAAATAAATACTATTCAATATAACCGATTAAAAATACAAAAACTATTCTTTGCCCACAGGCCATAGTTTCATAAAACCCCAACTTTAGAGTCCTACATCCAGTAATCGGTCAATCACCATGCATGTATGGTATGATCAGATGCCAGAGAGGGTAAAGAACCTAGATAAAGTGGCACATCATGTTTGCACTTTCACTTGCCTTGGCTCCTAATAATCCTATTATCTCTGAGTCAGACTGTCTGATTTCAACCAGCAGACTGCTTTACAGGTGTGTGACTGTGAAAATGATATAACCTCTTTGCCTTAATTTGTCCATCAGTAAATTTGGGGACACTGATAATTGTATTTCCAAGAGCAGCTGTAACAAATTATCACACACTGGGTGGCTTGAAATAACAGAAATTCTTTTACAGTTCTGGAGGCAGGAATTTGAAATCACGATTTTGGCAGGGTGATAGTCCCTCCAAAAGCTCTTAGAATCCTCCTTGCCTCCTCGAGCTCCTGGTGGCTCCAGGCCTTCGTTGGCTCGGGGGCTTCATGGCTGCATTCTCTGCCTCCATCTTCACGTGGCCTTTGCTGTGTGTATTTTTCTGTGTGTCTTTTCTATCTGCGTCTTCACCTCTTCTATAAGGATGCCTGTCATTGGATTTAGGGCCCAGCCAGAGAATCCGGGACGACCTCATTTATTTATTTATTTATTTATTTTTTGAGACAGTCTTGCTCTGTTTCCCAGGCTGGAGTACAGTGGTGCCAGCTCAGCTCACTACAACCCCCACCTCCTGGGTTCAAGGGATTCTCCTGCCTCAGCCTCTCTAGTAGCTGGGATTACAGGTGCGCACCACCATGCTTGGCTAATTTTTGTATTTTTAGTAGAGACTGGTTCACAATGTTGGCCAGGCTGATCTCAAACTTCTGACCTCAAGTGATCCACCCACCTTGGCCTCCCAAAGTGCTGGGATTATAGGCATAAGACAACACACTGGGCCTGCAGATCTTTAGCTTACTTACATCTCAAGGACCCTCTTTTCAAATAAGGTCATACTCCCCTATACTGGGTGGTTTTATCTTCAGGGCTACTGCTCAATCCACTCCAATAATTATATGTATCTTAGAGAGCTGATACAAGGATTCTATTAGGTCATTTGGCTCAGCCCAGTGTCTGGCATATTTGAAGCAATCAGTAGCACTAAGTATTATAAATAATTTATTGAGCATTTACTATGCACCAACCCAGCACTGGGCATTTGCATGCCTTCTCTCATGAATGCTCACAATAACCTCATGGAATGGGTGCCATAGCCCCATCCTATAGAAAGAGCACTTCTCAGAGCAGCTCAGCTGCCCATGCTTTTTCTTGTCTGTCTTTCATCATCTGTTCTGTCACTCAGACACTGCCCTTCTTTGAATGCAGTCACCAGGCTTCTCAGGCACTGCTTTTGGGAAGAGTGCACTTAACATCATGTCCAGAAGACTTTGGCAGCCAGGTTGGGGTGAGAGAAAACTCTGCCCATCTCATTTTACTTACACTCATTTTGCAGGGAACAGAGTCTTACTCTGTTGCCCAGACCGTAGTGCAGTGCGGTGATCTTGGCTCACTGCAACCTCCGCCTCCCAGGTTCAAGAGATTCTCCTGTCTCAGCCTCCCAAGTAGCTGGGATTACAGGTGTGAACCACCACGCCTGGCTATGCTTGTATTTTTAGTAGAGACAGGGTTTCACCATGTTGACTATTCTGGTCTGGAACTCCTGACCTCAGGCTCCCAAAGTGCTGGGATTACAGGCATGAGCCACCGAGCCCGGCCTCCATCTCACTTTAAAACTATTCATGTTTGCCATTGTTTTCTGCATGAAGCTAGGGAGGGGAAAGGGGGAAAAAGACTTTTAAAAGGCTTAACTGCTCAAAGATGCCATTGCGGCAAGCACTCGCATTCTGTTGCGTATTTTTTCATGCAGGCTCAGAAGAGAAAGTGGTAAAAGTCCATGAACCTCAAAAAGCCCTGATCCCAGTAGCCCATCACACAAGAATATTAACTTAATTAAGCTCATAATGACAGATTTTGCCAGAGAGCTCTGAGGGACCTTTGAGGTACCTCCTCTGAATTTCAGCACCTAGGCTGGAAAAACTAAAAAGAGACTGCGTGCACCAAACACCATATCTAGGTGGGGTTATTACAGATTCAGGCTTGAGAGATAGAGACCCCACTGATTAAAATGGAAGCTTTATTCTAAAGCCCTGAATGTGGTAGACAAAAAGGCATGAAAGACCAGGGTCCAAGTCCTAGTGATGCCTCTTGTTAGCTACATGTTATTAGTCACTTGCTTAGCTCCTCTGAGCCTCAGTTATTTTATCTGTGAAATGGGAATAACAACACCAACCTTGTTGACATGCTCTGATGATCAAATGGGACAATGTATAAGAAGAAACATGTAACATAAATGTTAATAATTTTGATAAGTTCCTCAAATGTTTTATAGCCGTTGATATTTAATGTTTTCTTAGCTAAAAAATTGAAGGAGTTAGAGTTTGTACTGCCTCTGGGTACCATTCCAGATTTTACCAATCTGAAAGATACAAGGACATCATTATGGTTTAACTCATTCTTTACCCAGAAATAAAAGCCCCAAGGCATGAAGGTGGAAAACTCACCCTGGCCATCCTCCTGTTCCCCTTTGTCTTTTAGAGTCTCTGAGGCTCTTAGTTTTTTATTTGCCAGCCAAATGGAACAAAGGGATGCTCTCAGTTAGGCAGACATTTCTGAGAACCTCCTTCATGCCCGCCCCAATATAGAGGAGATGAAGTTAAAACCATCTGTGATTATCCCATGTGAAGGAATTAGACAAAACTGACAAAAATTTCAAGTCATTGTTAATTTTTTAAAAACCTGTATTTTAAGCTTGGGGTACATGTGAAGTTTTGTTACATGGGTAAACTTGTGTCACAGGAGTTTGTTGTCCAGATTATTTCTTCATTCATGTATTAAGTCCAATATCCAATAGTTACTTTTTCTGCTCCTCTCCCTCCTGCCACTGTCCACCCTCAAGTAGACCCCAATGTCTGTTCTTCCCTTCTTTGTGTTCAGTGTTCTCATCATTTAGTTCCCACATACAGGTGAGAACACACGGTATTTGGTTTTCTGTTCTGTGTTCGTTTGCTAAAGATAATGGCTACTAGCTACATCCATGTTTCCACAAAAGACATGATCTTGTTCTTTTTTATGGCTGCATAGTATTCCATGGTGTGTATGTTCCACACTTTCTTTATGCACTCTGTCATTGATGGGCATTTAGGTTGATTCCTGATGTCTTTGACTGTGACGAGCACTGCAATGAACATTCATGTACATGTGTTTTTATAGTAGAATGATTTCTGTTCTTCTGGGTACATAACAAGTAATGGGATTGCTGGGTTGAATGGAAGTTCTGCTTTTACCCTTTTGCGGAATCAAGATACTACTTTCCACAGTGGTTCAACTAGTCTACTTTCATACCAGTCATGGAGTATGTAAAATTAATATATACTAGGACAATCCTGGAAGGCTTCCCAGAGGAAGAAAAACCTAAGATTTTATGGAAAAGGTAACTAATTCAGTAATCATTTGCTGGTTACATACTGTGTACTGGGAACTGTTCTAGACACGAGTGATACATGGTGACAGGAAAAGCCAGAGTTCCTGATACCATGGACTTCACATGCTGGTAGAGGAAAGGAGGAGAGATGTATGTAATAATGTAATTGGCTAATCTCACGTAGTGATAAGAAAGTAAAACAGAAAAGTGCTTTTATAAGAATAAAAGATAGGATCCTCTGAGAACACACGAATGGCTTCCCTGGGCTGATAAATGTGGGAGAATGATAGTCACTGCCTTGGGTGTGATACGTGCTCTCTGTAACCCGGGGTCCCTACTCCGCCTTATTCCCTCTGCTTGAAGCAAAAACAAAAAAACAAAATCTTCTCTTCCTGTAAGCCTCAGCCAGAAGCATCACACACACACACACACACACACACACACACACACACACACCCCAAACAATTGAAATATGTCAAAGGGAAAGACAAAAGACAAACTGCCTCCAACACCTCTGCTGGTTAGTTTGCTGTAAAGTGAAACAGCTGCTAAGAAATGACAGAGCTTATTGAAATAAATTCCAACATTTATAATCAATTACCTGGCCCTGTCTGGAAACCGCTGCTTGATTTAAGAACAATTTCAGCAGAAACTGAAGACGCAGAGGCAGATGATCATCTCTCTGTAATTCCTCCCTACCAGAACTTTCTTGCCTCTTTGTTTCTCGGTTAAAAACAAAAATCATCTCTCATACAGGATATTTGTTCTTCTTCCTCTTTTTTTTAAATGTTTCCCCAAATCCAGCAGATCATGTCACTGCTGTGTGACCTTCAGGAATGCAGTCGAGTGGTTGAATCTCCTCCAAAGGCCTTTCCTGACAGAAGGTCTTAAAATAAAGCCCTTAGGTTTTTCTCTGCACAAGCTTCTGTCATCTTTGCCCAGAGGCTTAGTGGGCGGTGTGAGGACACTCCTCTGAATGAGGAGCAGCCCCTAGCCTAACTGTTCTTCTCCCTTTCCTTTCCCTCCACTGCACATTTGACATGCCTATTTCGTTTTTTTCTTTATTTTATTTTATTGTGGTCAGAACACTAAACGTGAGATCTACCCTCTTAGCAAACTTTGAAGTGCACAATATAACATCACTGACTGTAGGCACGACATGGTACAGCAGATTTCTAGAACTTAATTATCCTGCTTTACTGAAACTTCATAAAGCCTGTGGATTAGCAACTCCCTGTTTGTGATGGTTAATTATATATGTCAACTTGACTGGGCTGAGGGATGCCCAGAGAGCTGGTAAAACATTGTTTCTGGGTGTGTCTGTGACGGACAGTGTTTTTGGAACAGCTTAGCATCAGTTGACAGAGTACAGAAGGTCCCGCTCTCACCCATGTTGGGGGCACCATCCAGTTTGTGGAGCACCTGAATAGAACAAAAAGATGGAGGAAGGGTGATGTACTCTCTCTCTGCTTGAGCTGGGACATTCATCTCTTCCTGGCCTTGGGCAGGTTCTCAGGCATTCGAGTTTGGACTGGAACTACATGAATGGCTTTCCTGGGTCTTCAGCTTACAGATGGCTGAAGACATGGGACCTCTTGGTTCCCATAACTGCATGAGCCAACTCATGATACATGATTATGTCAGTTCCCTGAACACTTGATGCTTGTCCTCACCTCACACCCTTGGTTTTCTCTCTAGAATTGTTTATCCCATCACTGTCAAAATCCTCACCAATATCCCATCCCTAGCTCTTTTTCTTCCTTTTGAATTCCAGATGACTTATCTGAGAGGTCTACCAGGATGACTTTCATGCAACATCCCCATTTCCTCTGCCTCCCTTCATTGTGGTTTATCTTTTCTTGCTTATTTACAAGACACTAACATTTTTCAGGGGTGGGGTATGTGTATGAGTGTGTTGTCTGCCTCCCCAATAGTGGACAAGGAATTCCAGAGGAGGATCTGTCTTTGATCTCTTCATCAAACTGCCTGGGTTGAAATCCTACCTCTTTCACATCCTAAATGCATGACCTTGAGCTCATGTTTTCTCACCTAGAAAATGGCAATAATACCACCTACCCCATAGGCCTGAGTAAAGATTAAGTGAGGTCGTACATGAGAGCTTGGTGCAGAAGGAGTCCCTGATGAGTGTTTTCACAGCTGTCATGTTTACAGCTGTCTGCCTTGCTCCAGCCTCTGACCTAGTATCTGTCATATAGTAGTCACTCAATAAATGTGTGTCGATGAATTTTATTCTTCCGGACATACTATCTACACTGAAAATTGCAGTAAAGTGAAACTTTCTTAATTGGCATTAATGGAGGCCGTAGAAAATGGCCAATGCAAACTAATATAAACACCAAGTAATAATTGCCTCTGAGGAAGTCAGCCTCAATGGGTAGATAAGAATGACCTGTAATTCCCCTGCTTCTCTTCTTTTGTATGGGAAAGAATAAATCCCAGGCGCTTCAGAATAATTTGTTCTCTTAAATAGTATAAACATCACCAGAGCCATCTGTGTGCATTATTGATTTTCCCATTTAGCTCATTCTTTTTAGACTGTGTACAGGAGCCTCCAGGTGAAAAATGCGCAACTCTCAAAGTAAAGGAACCTTAGTATACATGGTCTTATTCTACCCTTTCTGGGCACACCTTAAGCAGCCACATTGCCCACCATCAGAAGGTGGCTTTGCGGTACATTGGAAGTAAGGTTCTTTTTTAACTGGGCATCAGAAGTGACAAGGAAGTGGAGGTAGCTATGTCTCCTGGTTCTAATGCCTGATACCTGTGTGTAAATCCAGTCTCCACCATTTACTCCTTGTATAATCTAGGGCAAATTACTAAGTTATTCTGTGCCTCTGTTTTCTCATTAATAAAAATGTAAATGAGATTTATCATGGTTTCTGTCTTACAGGGTAGGTATAGATTGATGCATTGGAAATATTTGGCACAGTGCCCACATGAAATAAGCTTTCAATATATGTTAGCTAATATTATTTCTGCAACAAACTTAATACGTGACCTAGTAGGGAAAATATTGAAGTCCAAGCTCAGCTCTGACATATACTGACTAGATATGTCTTTCAGCAAGTTGTCCAATGTTGCTGGGCCATAGGATTATTTATTTGTGCCATGATAGTAGTCATATCTACTGGAGTCATAAGGTAGATTAAATGACATGTGTAAAGGTACAGGGCTAACACACTCATTGGGAGTTACTAGCAATAGTAATGTGCATTTCATAGACTGTATTAAAGCAGACATTTCGGTCATACTACAAAGAAAGCTCCAAACTAAGTGATACAAACATTAAGGAACATGGGCCAGTACTTAGTAAACATCCATGGAATGACACTGCAAATGCTTACATGGATAACCTAACTTCTATCTTCATTTTGTCCTTGTAGAGGGGTTAACAGGAAGTCAGCTGAGATGGTTTGACTGTGTCCCCACCCAAATATCACCTTGGATTGTAGCTCCCATAATTACTATGTGTTTGGGAGGTACCCAGTAGGAAGTAATTGAATCATGGGGGCAGGTCTTTGGCATGCTGTTCTCATGATAATAAGTCTCATGAGATCTGACGGTTTTATAAGGGAGTTCCTCTACACAAGCTCTTTTCCTGCTACTGTGTAAGATGTGACTTTGCTCCCCCTTTACCTTCTGCCATGATTGTAATGCCTCCCCAGCCATGTGGAACTGTGAATCCATTAAACCTCTTATTTATAAATTACCCAGTCCCAGGTATGTCTTTATTACCACCATGAGAACAGACAAATAATCAGCCTTCCTGAGATTGGTGAGGGATGACTAGAGACCATGGAAGGAGATTGGAAAGTGTAAAGAACCAGTGGTGAAAAGCAGTTAGCTGAAGCACACTGGCTGGGATTCATAGAACGGAAGACCGCCAGAAACCAGGGTAGCACTTACAGGGACTTGGATGTCCAGAAACGAGTAGGAAAGAGAGCCGACAGCAATGCAAGCCATTGGGGATGTTGGGTGGCATTGTTACAGCTGGAGCCTGCCTTGAGCTCCCATGGTTCTTCAGGGCTTGACCCTCTGCTGAATCTCATTCACCAGGATCTCTCCCTCACTCCAGAGCTACCAAGGTGCAAAGGGGGAGTATAGAAACCCTAATTAAATCAGTAGTTATCAAGAGAAAAGAAATAGATGCTAAGGAGCTACTGCAATGTTGCTGAAAGACTTAAGAAATTTCATCTTTATTTTTCAAGTGAGAAAAGTGAGATGTAGACATGCTAAGGTCCCTTTTGGCCACACTCATAGCCTTGACTCAAATCAATCTGCTGCTCTGGAGCTCCAGCCACAGTGACTTTATTTTTGTTCTTTCAGAACTTGACCTGTATTCCTACCACAGGGCCTCTGCCTGTGCTGACTCCACCACTTTGAACCCTCGGCATCTCCTACACCTTTCACTTAGTTAATTTCTACAGCTCTGGCATCACCTCCTGAAGAATCAGGGATTCAACCAGGTTAAATCTTCCTGTGACACACAGTCCTCTTTTTACAGCATTTTTCACAGTTCCAATGTTAAATTTATCTGTGTGATGATCTGATTGATGTCTTTATCCCCCATCAGGCAGTGAGCTCTCAGAGGCTGGAACTCTGCTGGTTCTCAGCACAATGCTCTGTTCATAAAATGCATCTAATAAAAATGCATGGGAATAAGCAAACAGAAGAATGAATGAACAAGTGAATGAATAACTATAACACCTGTGCATGTGATTAGGATTTATTTTTTTCTTCTGTCTTTGAGGCAGTCTTACACTGCTGCCCAAGCTGGAGTACAGTGATGTGATTGCAGCCCATTGCAGCCTCAACCTCTGGGCTCAGTGAGTCCTCCCACTTCAGTCTCCCAAGTAGCTGGGACTACAGGTGCACACCATCAGGCTGAGCTAACCTTTGTAAATTTTTTAAATATTTTTTTGTAGAGATGGGGTTTCTTCATGTTGCCTAGGCTAATCTCGAACTCCTGGGCTCAAGCAATTTCTCCCACAATCCCCAGCCATGATGGGGATTTAAAAAATAAAAATAAAAGAAACCTGGACACTGGACCCACCATGGATAGCTCCCTTCTTTGCCAGTGCTCAGCATATGTGTTTGTACTGGGGTGCCGTCAGCTGTTTCCTGGAACTCGGGGGGTTTATGCTAGGCCAGGCTAGGGGCAGGGAGGAAACATATCTGACAGCTTCCTCCTCTGGGAAGAGAGGGCCGGTGGGGTGGAGGGGAGAGGGAGAGGGGAGTCACAAACAATTTCTGCTTTAATTAGAGCTGTGTCGGCTTCAGTTAGCCTGGGTGTTTGTTCCCTTGTGTGTGTCAGGGAATTTGGAACTGACCTCAAGCTTGTGAAATAATTAGTACAATAGTGCCGATCTAGCCATTTCTGAAAAGAGTAATTTACTCGCAGTGTAGCCTCCTGGCAGAGCTGCTCATTAATCAAACCAGGCTGCGTACATCAAAGCGGGTCCCCCTTTCCACTGCTGCATCCATCATTCGTTGGTTAGGTGCTGCAGAAGCCTGAACCAATATACTGCCTTTGTAGGACTGAGACCACCTCCTGTTGTCACCGGTTGCCTGTGGGTGAGAGAGATGGTGACTGCAGCAGCCAGCACTAGGTGGGAAGGGCAGGGCCCCGTGCCCCTCTAGGTTTCTGGAAACCTCACCTATTTTGAATGTAGACCTAAGATGATTGCCTCATCAGTGAGATGTCCACCTGGACCACCGGAAATAAAAAACCTACTCAGCTTTACTCTTCAGTTAATCACTTTCCCTCCTGCCACCTGTGTCTACTAGAAATTCTCGTTCATTTGTTTAGTTCCGCTTTATTTTTTTAGTTTATTTTGAGGTGGATTATTTTTGAGACCGTTTCATTCTGTTGCCCAGGCTGGAGTGCAATGGCACAATCTGAGCTCACTGCAATGTCTGTCTCCTGCGTTCAAGTGATTCTCTTGCCTCAGTCTCCTGAGTAGCTGGAATTACAGGCATGCATCACCCCACCTGGCTGATTTTTGTATTTTTAGCAGGGACTGGGTTTCACCATGTTGGCAGCTGGTCTCGAACACCTGACTTAAGATAATCACCTGCCTCGGCCTCCCAAAGTGCTGGGATTATAGGCATGAGCCACCACACCCAGCCAGTTACTCTTCATTTTTTATTTCTGTCCCTAGAGAGCAAACATCAAGAGAAAAAGCACTTTGTCATCTTTGCCATTTTAGTCCCTGAGCCTAGCACAGTGCCTGGCACATAGATAAAGTTTAAAAAACAATTCCTGAATAAAGAAGCACCTTCTCACCTAAAGGTGCCTTTTCATCCTAAGAAACCTTATAGCTATTTTTCTAAAACTCTGTTGGCTCTTCTAACATCCTACCTTGTAGTACATACCAGCTTCTCTATTTAACTGTTGGTTACTTGTATTTGTTCCCTGTTGCTGTGGAACAAATTACACCAAAATGTAGGTGCTTTAAACAACAGATAGTTACCGTATCATAGTTTCTGTGGGTCAGGTACCTGGGTACAGTTGACCTGAATCTTCTGTTCCACAGTCCCATGAGACTGCAAAGTGTGGGCTCAGAGCTGGTGGTTTCCTATGAAGGCTTGGCTGCGGAAGAGGGCCTCAGTTCCTTATCACAAGGACCGCTCCTGCTAGCATCTTGCTTCAACATAGCACATAAACTGAGAAGACAATAGAAATACTCTGCTAGCAAGATAGAACTGAGAATCTTTTATAACCTAAATAACCAAATTGACATCCCCACAACATTGCCACATTTTATTGGTTAGAAGCAATTACTCCAGGGGAGGGGATTGCACAAGGCCATGACTACCAGTAGGAGATAAAGATTATTGGGGACAATTCTGGTAGCTTCCTACTAGAGAATAATGATCAGATATGGACAGGAACATTCATTACTTTCTGTTTATGATAATAGCCTCAGATTGGAAATAATCCAAGTGCCTCTGAGGAAAGAGTTGGAAGTAAATTATGAAATTTCTATTGTGATAGAATAAGCATTCACTCAGATTCAAAATACACGAGGCTTTAAACACATACTTTCATGCATATATATGCAGAATTTTTTCTTAGAATGTTTATCAGAATGTTAGAAATGGGCTTCATATTGGTGGGGTTTAGCAAGACAAAGTTTGAGCCCCTTGCCCAGACTGTAGACGCCTTACTATTAAGGTTATTTTATTTCTCCACTTTTGATCATATTCTCAGTCTAACTGGGATTTAAAACACATTCAGCCTTGTCTATTTTGTTGTTTAACCAGGAAAAACAGATTCATAAATTATATAGACTCACTTTCATAGTGAAATAATTCTATTTGGTTTCTGAATGGATTAATGTTTTTCTCCTTGTTGGACTCTAGCTTATTCCAAGAATCAATTTAACTTTGTCCTCTTGCGTCCTCTTTCAGCCTTCACTGTCCTTCCCTACCCAGTTGTCTGATGACCACAATCATGACTTATTTCTTCCTCGTGTCTCCCTGCAGTCTACTACAGAATTTGGCACAATGTAATGAGACAAGTTGGAATCCAGCTTGATTTGGGTTGTGGTATAATATCAGCCTATGAGTTTTTAACCCCATTTTCTATTACTAAGTTAGAACTGAAGTTTACAAGGTTTTAAATTCAGATACTTCACTGAGTGCCCACCATGGCAATGTATTCTTTTCATTGCAGGAGGATGTTATAGTATATGTCTCTAAGGGGAAAAAGAAGGTGCAAAAATTAATCACCTATTACATATAGCACCTTTTATGAAGTATTTATATGCTTTCTTTTACTTATTCCACATCCAATCTCAATAACAGAAATAAGGAAATGCCTCACCTTACAGATAAGAAAAAGTGAAGTTCAGAGAGATGAAGCAATTTGCCCAAGGACGTCCAGCTGGTAAAGGCAAAACGAGCTTTTTTAAACTCTAAAGCTGCGTCATCATAATATCATTTTACGTTTTAATGGTGAGAGAAATGATTTCGTCTCATGAAAAGAAAATCCTATGCTGAGACTGAGATGCTATGTTCAAGATTAAAATTGCCTTACATATGTTGAAGCCAGGGTTTTTCAGCCTTGGCACTGTTGACATTTTGGGCTGGACAGCTCTCTGTGGTGGAAGAGGGTGTCCTGTGCACTGTGGGTTGTTAGCGGCATCCCTCTGAGCACTAGACGCCAGTAGCACCACCACCCCCAGTTGTCTCTAGACATTGTCAAATGTTGTTGGTGGAGGAGAGATAGGGAAGAACAAAGTTGCCCCCAGTTGAGAACCACTGTTTTTTTTTTTTAAGGTTTTCTATAAAACTCAACAGGATCTTAAGGAAAATGTAAATATATTCTATATTTATATTTATATCTATTTATATTTATATCTATTTATATTCTATTATAAAATTATTCTATAGATTATTAAAACAAAATCTCAGCTATGCTGATAATTGGTGCAGTTCAGTTGATTCATGGAGGAGACCTTTAATTTTGACCAAAACCATCTGATGTTCGTGAATATTCCTAATTACTCAAAATGGAAGAGAAGGCCGGATAACACAGACATGGAAGTCGGGTTTGAATTTTGGCCCAGCCACTCTGGTAGCTACATGACCTTGAACAAATCACAGCTGTCTAAGCCTGAGTTTCCTTGTCTAAATGGAAATAATAGAGACTGTTATAGACCACCCGTGTTGTGTGAATTCAACAAGATCACATGGGAAAAGAGCTTCATGTAGTGAATTCTCAATAAATGAGTTACTTTTTTTTTTTCTGAGACAGAATCTCACTCTGTTGCCAGGCTGTAGTGTGGTGGCCTGATCTTGGCTCTTTGCAACCTCTGCCTCCTGGGTTCAAGCAATTCTCCTGCCTCAGCCTCCTGAGTAGCTGGGATTACAGGCACGTGCCACCACACCTGGCTAATTTTTGTATTTTCAGTAGGGACAGAGTTTCACCATGTTGGTCAGGCTGGTCTCAAACTCCTGGCCTCGTGATCTTTCCATCTTGGCTTCCCAAAGTGCTGGGATTACAGGTATGAGCCACCACACCCGGCCAAATGAACTATCTTGGTGTCCATTTCTTTACCTTTCCATTTCCTCCTTGGACTGTGCAGTAGATTCTTGACTGCCACCTGGTACCAGTACACTTCTGTTTAAGAAACAACAACTCAATGGAATGATTTAACTCTGCTGATAGCTATAGTATGGCCGTTAACAACCCTCAGTGGATGCTCCATCCAATGTGTTGACCAATCTTGTGAATGTTCCACTGTGCTTATCTACTGGCATGTTCAATAGTCCATTATGAGGTCAGTTTCATTTTAAAAGGGTGAATCCAAATGGGGAAATAAGTGAAGATCCTCCAAATGAGAGCAAGAAAAGGCCACTTACTCAGAGCTTGCTATAGCAAGGGAGTAAGCCAGCACCATTTTTGTTTTGGTGGAGACACAAAGGCAGGCAGAAAAGGGGGAAAGAGCATGGAAAGTCTTGCCTCTCAAGATAGAGCCTTCTTTGGCAACGCAAGGTTAATACCTGTTATTCTGGTATGGAGAGTACCTTAGGAATAAATACCCCAAGCTCACTCTCCTGTAACCCTCAGCTTTCCTGCTATTACCTCCTGTTGACTAAAGCCAATTAGAAGCTGGAGAGCTAGAGAGCCAGTAATACCATCTTTACAGGTCAGCCCTTCTCCAGCCCCAGAGATAGATGAGGAGTGGCATTGGAGGGTGACAGGGAGGTAAAATGCAGCCAGCACACGGGCCCATCCTGTATTAAAATCATGTGAAACCTTGGCAAATACTTTAATACAGCTTCCTAAAACACTTTCACCGTCATTTTCTCATTCTTAAAACATTATATATGGAGACAGTAAACTTATTCTGCCCCATTTTACAGATAATTAAACTGAGGTCAGAGCTGTGAAGTGAGATGTCCAATGGTACAATGAGGTGGTCGCAGAATCTATAGTTCATGATTAGGCCTTTGAATTTACCAGTGACCTCATCTGAGCAAAAACTGTGTTTCAGTTTCCAACGTAGGAACTCCTCACGTGACAGGCAGTCCAATGCAAGATACGGAAACTCCGGAGACATGACTGGGATTCCTCAGCTGGCTCGGTGGCACTGGTAATTTCATTGACTTTTTTCAGACCCCCAAGTTTTCCCAGTATTGAATGAGCTTCTAATATTGGGGTAATCAATGCCACAAAATTGCCATGAATCCCAAACAATGGAAACCAGACATGACCTCATTTTAGATAGCCAGTGAGTCTCTCCTCAGCGCAAACCTCCACTGGGTGCTGTAAAAAACCACCTCTTCCTACTGCATAAATGAATACTGTGGTTTACTCTGTTCTATGCTAGTATTTTGTGCATAGGTGTGGCCTCACCAGAAAGAAGTGATTGTTCTTTATGCCAAGATCCACAAAAGATGCACGACTTCAGAAATTAAACCATTCTCAAAAGGCAAATGATAATGGTGGTGGTGGAGGTGATTTTCTATTTTCCCCCTCGTCTTGTGAAAGTTCCAGATGTCCAGATAAACGGAACTTGAGCTCTGGGTCATACGTGATAACTGTATGACCTTGGACAAGGTACTACGTTTGTTTTCTCACATATGAAATGAAAACTTGTAGAGTGCCTGTGTTAGTGTTATGAAAACTGAATTAGACTGCAAAATTAACAGTATGTAGTAAGCATTTGATAAACGGTAGTTGTCATGACTGCTGTTTCTGTTCCTATCATCGTCACCACCACCACCATCATAATTTCAGCCACATTAGGGGCTACCTAGAAGCTAAGATGTAAAAAGATCCTTCTGGAACCAGAGGTTAAACCACATCTCAAAAGCTGTAATAGCTGAAGTTATTACTATTTTTATTATTGTAGTTACCTTTTTATTTCATCTTCGGATTGCTGTGTTTTTAGTAGGAATCCCTTGGACATTCTGATTGGTTCAGCCATATCAGGGATCATAAAAGAAGTGTGTTCTTCACTGCTGAGCCACTGTTCTGTTAAAAGAATATGCCACTGCAGCACTTGTTTCCCCAAATCTAACACTGAAGACAGCAATACTACATGCCATATCAAACATTTATTGTTTACATTGCAACAAGCACTTTGCATACATTGGTTCATCTACCCATTTCCATCACCCAGTGAGGAAGGTATGCTTGCCATTCCCACTTGATAAATTAGAAACCTGGGGCTCAGGGAGGTGAAATAACTTCAAGGTCACAAAGCTAGCAAGTCTGGTGCCTAGCATCCAGAAGGCACTCAAAAATGCTGACTGGGCCAGGTGTGATGGCTCACATATGTAATCCTAGCACTTGGAGAGGCCGAAACAGGAGAATCACTTGAGTCCAGGAGTTTGTGGTCAGCCTGGGCAACATGGTCAAACCCTGTCCTTAATAAAAATACAAAAATAAGCCGGATATGGTAGTGGATGCCCATAATCTCAGCTACTCGGGTAGCTGCGGCACAAGAATCGCTTGAACCCAGGAGGTGGAGGTTACAGTGAGCTGAGATTATGCCACTGCACTTCAGCCTGAGCAACAGAGCAAGACTGAAAAATTAAATTAATAAACTGATCATATACTGATGGAGCAGGCTAGAGAACTGAATCAGGCATTTCAACTCCAGAGCTTAAGCCTGTAACCACGCTGCTATCCTACCCCCTTCTCAGTGAGAAATATCCGAAGGGAGACTTTGTCATCCTATAAGTGTCTATATTATTTTTATTAAAGCAGCTATTTCTTCATGGACAGACTTTATTTGCAGTGTTCCTGCTCCTGTTTTCAGCAATGTTGAGCAATGATGGTTATCTCCTCCTCAGCGACAAATCCTTCATGGTTATCTAGGCCTTACTGATGCTAGTCCAGGTGTTCTCTGACTGTTAGTATCTCACCTCCTTCCCCTTTACCTCCCTCACTGCACAATCTAATTGTCTGTTTCCCCAAACAAGCTCATTTTTCTGAAAAGCACTATCAGACACTGTCAATCAACTGGAAACACAATAGGTTTTACAAGACGGTGGGTAAGACTTCAGGATACAAGGTGAAGTGTAAAATTATAGTTTGCATGATTCCAGGTCAAGGGGAAGACACACCTGTGTGGTCCCTTGGTTCTTCTCTTGGAATGCCTCTCTATTTCTAAGCTAGCCAACAAACATCTGCATATTACTAGGTAAACAAAACTTTGAGGAGAGCAGAGCTACCCAATTAAGGGCTCCAGGTGAAATGCAGGCGACAAAACGCTTCATTTCAGCAGGAGTGTCTTTCTGGAAATGCCAGGGTTTGTTCACCAGTTGAATGTAAATGAGCTATGCAGGCACCCTAATGACATCACCTGGCCATCTTGCATCAGAGCAGAAACTGATGGGTCTTTGGCCTGTGGACGTTTTGCGGAACGGGCCCCCTTTTAGTCCCCAAAAACCAAGAGACTGTGTGATCCCAACAGGGTAAACATAGCTCAGCCTCTGAGCCTGCAAAACCGTTCATTATCAACCCCAAACTGTCACATTGCTCCCCTAATGAGGGTGTACATCTTTGGCAGCCTCAGGACAGTAGTAACTTACTTAATGACACATTCTGGGAGTTTTATGTGGCTGTTCCATAAAAAAAAAAAATGCGCTGTTTCCATAGCAATGCGGGGTCTTTCGGGCAGCCCCGTTGTGACAGCTAGAGCCCCTGCGCTCTTCTGGGAACTGTTCTTTTTGTTTTTCTGGAAGCACTTAAATGGTCCCCCAAGAAGCCTCTTCTCCCTACATTTCAGAGAAGGCCAAATAGTACATTCCTAGGTTTGCCAGCCTGGTGATTTGGCTTAGCAGTTCCTCAAAGTGCTCGGGGCAACCACGGCAGACCCTGCTGAACCCAAAAATGAGACTCCTTTTTCTTCCTGGATTAGAATAAAGACAAAAGCATTACAAGCACTAACACATTAAAGCAGCTGGCGATATCTGATAATGTCAATCTATGGCTCACAGAGCTACAGTGGAAATACCCAAGGAGTCAGAACAGCCAACTTCCAGTGCTGGCTGTCATCAACTTGGAGCAAACAGTGATTGCTTCGGAGCCTTGTTTGGAGAGTCACACTGGCTGGGTTTGACAAGACCTACTGCTTTATGTCACTGGGTCGTTAGAATGGTGAGAAAGGGTAATATATGCAAGGCACAGTACCAAGCACTTTATAAACAGCTCAAAAATGTTAGCTGTTACTATCCCCTCAACTTAGATTCCACAAAACCACCCTCCTTCCACCCATGACTTGGTACTATTCACTTTCCAACTTATTTCTTCAAACTTTATTAATAGATATGCATGTCTTTAGAGACAAATACAGGCCCAGATATGAGCAGTTACAGGGTTGGGGGTATTCTGTATGACAGCTGTCTGTGACCAGAAAGGTACATTGCTCTACTCATTCCACTACCTTAATCTGCATGCTACAGCAACCCCAACTGAGTCATGGGCTGCTCAGAACCTATCAGGGGTCTATTGTGCATCAATATGGTGATCCCAGAAGGAACATTCCAGCCACTTCCTAGATGTAAACAGTGCATCTGGTCAGAGGGTCTCTTAGACTAGAACTAGTGCTCCACACTCAAGAGCAGAAGGTCCTTTATTGAATTTGCTTCAGACTGCTGATAGGGTTTGGCTCTGTGCCCCCACCCAAATCTCATCTCAAATTGTAATACATGTGGAGGGCAGGACCTGGCGGGAGGCTACTGGATCACCGGATTGGTTTCCCTTATGCTGTTCTCATAATAGCGAGAGAATTTTCACGAGACTTGATGGTTTTAAAGTGGCGGTTTCCCCTTCTCTCTCTTGCTCTCTCTCTGTTCTGCCACCTTGTGAAGAAGGTACTTGCTTCCTTTCCCCCTTCCACCTTGATAGTTTTCTGAGGCCTCCCCAGCCGTGTGGAACTGTGATTCAATTAAACCTCTTTTGTTTATAAATTAACCAGGTTCAGGTAGTATCTTTATAGCAGTGTGAAAACAAACTAATATAACTATAAAGTAGCCTGAGGATAGTAGCTTTAGTCTCATCTGCCCTTCTTTGTCCATCTGGAATAGAAAACAGTAGTTCCTTACCCTGAACTTACATTTACTACCCACTCTCCGTCTCCGTCAGACTCTTCGCATCTAACCTGGAGTATTTGAACAGCTTCCTCAATGAAATATCTTCTTTCTCCCTTACCCACTTCCCATCCATCCCAGACAATACATTAGAATGATCTAAAGGGCAAACTTAGTCATGTCACTGCGGAGCTAAAACCTCAATATTTCCCCCATGAGCTTCTGGAAAACAGTCCAAAGGCCTTTTTCTCCAGCCTCACCTCTCTCTCCCACGACAATCGTGCTGCCTCCCTGAAGCTTCTGGTGCTTACCTTGGCCCGGGACATGTGACCCAGTGCTCCTGACTGTGACTGCACAACAGAATCACCTAGGAATCTTCCACAAATGGCAGCATCTGACCCAACCTCCTGGAGAGGCTTATTGATGAGGGAACCCAGGTGAAGATCATTAGCTGCCAGCATTGAATGTTAAACTCCTCACCGGATTGGAATTGCCCCTTAATATATTGGTTCTCTAGGCCCATGGATTTGTGTTTTGTGCTATCATCGATGTTGTGGAACTTCAGGTGCAGAGGTCAGCGTTATTTACCTTCCTCAGTTCACGGTGTTGTACCATCCTTGTTCTAGGGCAAGGCTCTCTTGCTTTTCTTTCTTTCATTACAAACCGCAACATCAGACCCTCCCTCTCCCTTGGCAATCAGTCAACTGTGTTTGCTTTCCTTTGTTTATGGTCCTATACATTGCATATCGCTGGTGTATTTACATAATTTTTAATTCTATACATGAAGAGGGCTGTAGATTTTATTTGGTGCCTTTCCTCTTTGTACCCAGCACTGTTTTTTAAGAGTGCTCTGTGTCATTTAGAATACCTGATGGTTGTTTTAGTACTTTACAGAATTCCACAATGTGCATCTCCCACATATACCTGTTTTCTCCCCCCTTGACCACACTCATACTGCATCTAGTCCCACCTCCACATGACAGTGAATTTTGCTGGGCATGGACTTCTGGGAAACGGGGCAAGATTTTCTTTAAGATTTGTACCCAGAAATGCTATTGTCAAGAAAAATGGGGCATATACATTTTTATTTTAATGGACCAACTATTAACTGTCCTCCAGAATGGCTGCACCAATCTATAATTTAGGCCAATATTTCAGTTCCAATATTTGGGGGATCCGCAATCTCTTTGAGAAGTTGATAAGACATTTGGAAACTCTACTTCATAAAAAGTAAATATTATACAATCCCTTTTTTTATAAATATTAAGAAAAAAGTTTAAATTTATGTAACAAGGTGCATGTATTAGTTCACTTTTACAGTATTTTATGTTGGGTATTACTATTGTTATTGAGATCAAGTTTACATAATGTGCAGTTAAACCATTTTAAAGTGCACATTTCATGAGTATTTAGTGCCTTACAATGCTGTGCAACAAATGACCACCTCTCTAGTTTCAAGGTGTTTTTACCACCCCAGATGAACACCCTATAGCCTGTTTTGCATATTTTACAATCCTGGAATCATAGAATGTGTCACCTTTTGTGTCTGGCTTCTTTGACATAGCATAATGTTTTCAAGGTTCATCCAAGCTTTAGCATTTGCCAGTGTATCATTTCCTTTTATAGCTATGTAATATTTCATTTTATGAACATACCAAGATTTATTAATCTATTCACCTGTTGATGGATATTTGAGTTGTATCTGCTGTTTGTCTGTTATGAGTAATGCTTCTATACACATTGTTTACATGTTGCCATGTGTACCTATGTTTTCAATTCTCTTGGATATATACCTAGGATAAGAATTGCTAAATCATATGGTAATTCTATGTTTAATTCTGTTTGTTTTTTTGCTTTGAGATGGAATCTTGCTCCGTCACCCAGGCTGGAGTGTGCAGTGGCTTGATCTTGGCTCATTGCAGCCTCTGCTTCCTGGGTTCAAGCAATTCTTCTGCCTCAGCCTCCGGCGTAGCTGGGATTACAGGTACCCCCCACCACACCCAGCTAATTTCTGTATTTTTGGCAGAGACAGGATTTCACCATGTTAGCCAGGCTCGTCTCAACTCCTAACCTCAAGTGATCAACCTGCCTTAGCCTCCCAAAGTGGTGGGATTACAGGCATGAACCACTGTGCCTGGCCTTGTTTAACAATTTGAGAAACCATCAAACAGTTTTCCACAGTGGCTGCACCATTTTGCATTCCTACCAGCA